>JAOEGS010005436.1:0-13508 GCA_025447755.1 Corythornis vintsioides
TCTGGAGGAAAGGAGGCTTCTCACAAGTAGTCAACATGGATTCCGTAAGGGGAAATCATGCTTGTCTAATCTGATAATATGGAAGAGACAAGGCTGGAAAAAGGCAACTGGGAGATAAGGCTGAGAGTTGATATGATCACTGCTCACAAAATCATGAAGGTCATAGGTAAAATGAATATAGAGCTGTTATTTCCCAAATCCTGCAATGTTTGAGGTATAGTGTATTGTTGAAACGACAGCAGTTTGGTTTGAAGTGTAGAAGAATGTACTTCTTGGACTTTGGAAATTTATTGCTAAAGGAGGATGTGGAGCCAGATTGAAATTCACAGAAGAATCTATACAGAGATGCCAAGTGCATAGGACAGGGATGTACTTGCTGATACCCTTCATCTCCTAAGATGCCAGAGAAAAAACAGAACACAAATACTAGGCTTGTGTGATTTACCCCAGGTAGCATCTGCTTGTGCCACTGGTGGAAACAGGGTGCTGGTCCAGCTGGGACACTGCTCCAACCCAACAGGGATATTCATATGTTCCTGTATTTTTAAGCTTCAGTATATTAAAATTTGTGTACTGTTAGATGAATCCTAGGATTTGGAAGGATATTTTAATTTCAAGTGGATTAATGTTTTATCTTTGGATAAGTAAATTAATAGGATAGGCTTTCAAGAGGGATTCTTTCAACCTGGCATGTGCAACAGAAATCCACCATTGGTTCAAGGAAGGAATAATGAGAAATTCTTAGGTAAATTGTGTGAATCTAAATGATGCATGTTGGCAAATCCACAGGCAATCTATCCCCACTGGCACAGTAATCTTATGTACAGGCTGGCTGCTTTACTCTTACTGTCCATGGTACCCCGAAACAGGACACTCGAGATACAAGGTAGATTGCAGTTAAGGTCAATGGGATGTTCTCGAAGCTGATAAGGCAAAGTTTTATTGTGGAAGAGCAATAGCCAGTCTACATTTGGCCTGAAGCAGAACAGTAGTGAAGGAGGCTTCTCAGTCTCAAAGTGAGTTTGTAACAAACATCTACCTTTTGAAGACCATGTGCTGTTGTGTAATCTGGAGAATGCTGTTATTGTTCCATGCCATGTACCACACAATATAGAGTATTAGGATCTAACTGATGTCTTATAATGGACATCTGTCTCTGGATCCACTGAAATGGTGACACCTCTGAAACAGGTGTTCTGGAGAGGATTATTAAGGTATCAAAAAGAAGATTTCCAAAAATTCCATAATTTTCAATACTATTAGGCAATTTCTGATTTTCTTCATTTGCTACACAATGCATCCTTATAGGCTGACATGTGTCTCCAAGTTCCTATGGTCTCCTTTTCTCTAAATTTAATCAAAGTTCAAAAAAAGTGGGGGCCTATCTAGTCTTGGAAAATTGCAGGCAAGCCTGTTCAGCTGATCATATTTGGCTGCTTTTCTTTACTGCTTTTATTTGCTGTGCTATAGTTTTATCTGTCCCTAAGGCATATTAATTTACAATTCTTTTTTAGTAGACCAATAAAGAGATTTTGTGCTATGGCTTTGGTTTATTATCTGATGCTCTGAAACACTGGGTCAGATAGTAGAGTGCTGCATCTACTGGAAAGTGAATTGCAGCAGGAATTTTTTGATTGTTGGTTTTTTTCCTCTTGCTGGTTTGAGATTTGCCTGATAAATTGATCAATTGCTTTTTATGAATATACAATATGGTAAAGTGTGTCTGTTACAGATAAGGGAAATTTCCAGCTTCCTGTAGCTCACTGTATGTCAGAGATTTTGGGTTTCTTATTGTTTTCATTTTTTTTTAACAAAAGATACAGGCTTCTGTAATTAAAAAATGTGTTAAGATGAAAAACTTGAAAAAGCTAGTTGAACTGCATTGCAAATATATTTAAATAACTGGTCTTTGATCAGTTTTAGTTACAGAGATGACCTTCTGTGGGAGGAATTTAAGACTCTAATGAATTTTATTTTTGGAATAAATAAGAATCCCAAGGTGTTTTCCCACTATTTTCCAAAGGGTGTACCAATCTTATTTATGTATAGTGCTTTTCAGGTACATCCAGAGCATTTTTCATCTGTGTTTCAAAGCTGTGGTAGAAAGATTTCTGATCTTGAATCAGTGATTCTGGTTCAGAGTAAAACCTGCAAGAATTGCTGAAACCAGAGAACAATAGATACCTGATAGCTCATAGCTGAGATCAGTGAATGTTGAATCCCTTGTGGTTCAGACCTCAGGCTGCAAAGACAGTCCAGCACAACTCTTGTATTTTATCTTTTTTTTTTCTTTCCCCTGCAAAGGAGCTCTGAGAAAACAGTGGGAAGGTTTTTTGAAAATATGCTAACAGGAATTAAGTCCTGTTATGTGATAATTAATAGGATTATAAGGGTCTAAATCCTTGGGGTGCCTGGTGTTCTAGAGGAAAAATCGTTCTGGTTTCTAACAAAGAATTGTAAAAGTGGTCAGAAATGTGACAGAATTCACTAACTTTATCATACTGCAGAGAAAAAGCATAAAATATATTTCCTGGACCCTGGCAAAGGAAATGCCTTTATATCTACCTAAGATATCTGTAGTCTTCTTAGAAACATCAAAGAACTTAAGACTGTGAGAAGAAATGTGCCCCAGATAGTGGCTGAAGATCTGTTTTGAGACCTCCAGCATTCCTGGGCACAGTTTTGTCAGATGATATAGGGTGTAATTTCTCCGACTGTTCTGTTACTTATCTCTTGATAGAATTTTGTAATTTTCTGTAATTATTCTGTCCTTTTTCTCATCTCTTACATTGTCTAACTAAACAGAGGGCTATCAAAACATAAGTCATTATAAAGGAGGAGTAGCTAACCACAGAAAAGTGGTGGTGTGGGCACTGGACAGCAGTGAATCCAGGGATGAAGAAGCCATCACCGAGCAGCAAAGACTTGCTTGGTTAAAAATAAATAGTTTGTATGTGAAACTTGGTTCTACAAGGAATCCAGAGTGCCTTGTAAAAGCAGAATTATTTCCTGCAACTGCATTAGGGATGTTGAAAATTGTGTGGTTCTGTGACTGACAGTCCCATTAGAGGCTCTGCAGAGATCAATAATTGGTATGAAAAATTATGTTGTCATGCTGCAAAACAGTTGCTTTGTAGGCAATTAAAAATAAAAAAAAAGCTTTTTAGAAGTCACGAAAGATTTATAAGGTGGTGGGGTTTTTTTTTGCATTATAATTAAATAATTAACTTTGTTAAGATTTGAACTGCAAACTCTTATCTGTGTGTGCTCTTCAGTCAATATTCTTGTTCTCTTCTTTCTACCTCTCATATTTCTGGATTGAAGCACTCTTCTGAACAGTGCCCTGCCAGCAAGGCTATGGATCAAGCTTTCATTTCTCTGTTAAGGTGTAATCAGTACATGGGAGGGATTTGTGACTGAAGGAAATTAACTTCAAGAGTCAGTGGACTTCCTTTGTACTATGTTCTGCTTTGAATACAACAACACTTAGCAGTATCAAAGGATTAAGTATGGTTCCAAGAGAGTGGTGTTTTGGCCACTGATTCCAGAAGTTAGGTTGTGATTCCAGTTCTTGTTCCAATGTCTCTTTGGCATTTTATTTAATTGTGGTGTAATATAAATCTTCTCACAGGCACTGGGACAAGGTGCTCTCATGTGAGTGTTTTGCTTAGTCATGTTTAGCCTTTGCATTCGAAACTAGTAAATGTTCAGTGATCACAAGTATGACAGAGCTATTTTCAAGACCATTATGACCACCTCTGCAGTTTGAGGGGCAAACATGAATCTAAATCTCACACAGAATTGCCCAAAGGAGGGTGTAGGACCTTCTTCCTTGAGACAATCAAAAATTAATGAGCCAAGGCCCTAAGTGACCTGACATCCTTGAAGGCAGCCCTGCTCTGAGTAGGAGGTTGGGTTAACCAAAAGCAGCAATTACGTTGTGATTTTATAATTGCATAATTTCAGAAATCTCATAAACATCCCTGAAGTTTCTGTTTGCTGCTTTTTTGGGAATCCTCTCCATGGGAACTAAAATCCTCACAGTTTTTGTGTTTGCAGCCTACTAATCCAAGTCTGGATGCTATTCTGCTGTTTCTGGGACCAAGTACCAAAGTGCTTTTGTGTATCCTAACAGATTGAACATGTGACTTTCAGACAAGAAAGCAATACTTATGTCTTTTCCCACTATTTCAGGGGACTGGCTGGTGTGATTAAAAGGAAATCCTGTAGCACATGGGCATATTTTTAAAATTAAACAGATTTATGAAAAAAAGAAGAGTTAGTGCATCCGGAAAAAATAAAGCCCTGGGGCAAAGCAATCCACTATAAAATCCTTCAGTAAAAGTATTCCTTTGAAGTTAATTTTGATGGAAATGTTAGTTAAAGTTTCATGTTCTTCTGTAGAGGTAGGATATAATTTCACATTGGTTACTAAACAGGTCATTAATATTCAGTGCCAAAGTCATTATTTTTGCAGAAAGTAATGTAATTACATGCTGTCCAGAGAGGAAAAGTGAGTCTGTGGTGCACATGCAGAGAAATTCACACGCTTATCAAGATATCGGGTGTTCCTCAGCACTGAGAATCCCTCATCCTGAGAATACTCTATTCTAGTGCATTTTAATGAGCACTGCTGAAGCTGTGAATGGTCTGTCAGCACTTTTATTAGGCATCTTATTATTATGGAGTTTATAGCTTGGCTGTAAAACCTTGCTGTAGGCTAAAACTAGTTAAATAATACTTTCAGAGCAATGTTTTGTGCCAAATTTCATTCCGATAGCTTTAGGCATTTTTCCATGTTCGTATCAGAAGGTAATATTCAAGTTCTGATTGAAATATTTTGAAGTAGGACAAGGCAAAATATAAATGACCTAGACCTGCTGCTTTATTCTTAGCAGACAGTAGTATAGAACTAGTACTACAGAACATATTTTTCGTGTACTAACGATGCACAATGGCTGTAGTGGTGGGATTCAGTGTTTCAGAGTGGAAGATAAATCCTTATTGAAACAGTCCTGTTTTGCCTGAGTAGGGTCTTCAGAACTGGAGCTACCCTGAGGCTGGCTGTGAAAGCTGTGAATGACTAACTGACAGAAACAGATGACATTATTTAAAATGATAACTATTAATTTAAAATGCTGCTGAAAAGTCATGTTAATTTTTCTGTATTGTACCCAGTAAATAGCTCAGCAGAGCAGGGAACTTGCAGGGCTCTCTGTTTTCCCTCTGTTCATAGAACAAACACTCTCATCTCTTACTTGAGCAATCAGTTTGCTGCACTTCTTCTACCAAACAAACACATAATTTTCAGGAGGAGGTGACAAAAGGCAGTACATCATATTGTCACACCAAGACCTTGGGCATGGAAGTATATCACTTCTTTACTTTAGAAAGATTGTTGACAAGGAAGTTGCCTACACCTGTAGCTAAAATATTAATTGTTGGTTTTTGTTTATTTTTTTAAGATGAACTACAAGAAGTTCTGTGAAAACATTCTGAGTGCTATTCCGTTCTCTTGTTATTTCAGTAAAACACGAAGAGGGCAGATTGCCACATGGAGTACATCTTGCTTCGGTAATTCTCACAGTGTCTTCCATCAGCTGCCTGTTACAGGCAAATTTCTGAGGGTGAATAAAGTTCCCATGTTCTTGTCAGTAATGCTGTGTCTGGAGAAACGTTTCTGAAGTGATGGGCAGACCCTACCTGAGAAGTGTGCTGGAGAGATCTCTGGTTGGTTGGGTAGAAAAGCTTTGTCCTGTGGTCGTGTTGCTCTGACCACAAGCCCCAGACTGCACAGTCTGTTGGGTGTTAATGGACACTGCTGTGTAGGAAGTTGAAGCCAAATGTGAACAGATTTTATGAACTCAATGGATTTTGTTTTCATAAGATTTGGTTCCTTCATGCAAGGAATTAAAGGACAGAGCCAAGAGAGTTCCTCCTTTGTAGCTCTCTTTCATTTGTCGGTCTCCTTCATCGCTTCAGCCGTGTACCAATCATCTGATCTGTACCAGTGCTAGTGCAAACCAGACACAGGAGTGGCATTGCCAATAGTTTCAGGCAGTTTCTCTGGAAATCCAAATCCTGTGAACCATGTATTATATAAAATCCAGCTACTGCAATTTTCTACCAAAAGTTAATTGGTAAGTTTTTGCTGGTTAGATAATAGTTTTATAATGAACAGTGAGTAAATATTTAAGGTGGAACCCAAGTGCCTCTGTACTCAGTGAAGAGTTTAATTCTGAAAATGTGATGTGATTAACTGGATCAAGCTATTAATGTTTAAGTGTTACAGCTGTGCTAAATTTTAGACGGTGTAACAGTGCCTTCAGTTCTGCTCTGTTTCAGTGGAGAGCACTCACTAGTGGTTTTCAGTTTGAGCAACGTTTTATGCCTGTTGTTGAGTTTTCAGTAGACTTATGGGAAAAAATGGAGTGGATAAAGGGTTTTGAAAGATTATTTAGTCCTCTTTCTTATCTGGAAAGAAAAAAAAATATATGTCCACATTTTGAGAACCTCCCTGAAGTAAAGCAGTTGTCCCTTACAATTTAAAATATACTTGGCCCTTTTTTCCTGCTTAAAAAAATAATTATCAAACATCCAAGGCAACAGCACTTGCCTTCAAGTGTGGGTTTCAAAGTAGCTGAATTGTGTTGTTTGAATGAGTTTCATCTACAAGATGAAGAACTTTTACATTATATTGATATATGGAAACACACATTTATTTTTGTCCTGCAGAATTTAATATTTTTTCAGTACTTTTTTTGTGTAGGATTCCTCCTAGGGAAGAGACACTTCTAATTGTTACAAAGGCTGTCTGTGCAGAAGTGTCATGATAGAGTCGCTTCCTTTTTGTATACATGCTTATGGTTTCACTTAAAATATCTAACAAACCAAATATGAATATAGCAGAGACAAAGATAAACTCACTCCACAAACCTCAGGTACAGAGAACTAGAGATAAAAGATATTTGCATCTCAGGATGCACTTCAGTCTACAGCATTAACCAAGGCTTTTTTAAAATCCAAACCCTTGCTCAATACTGGGTTTCTCAACAAGTGCTGCAGCTCCTGGGCTTTTTACTGAGAGTGTTTATAAGAAGACAAGATTTTGCCTGAGCTGTTGAGCTAAGTGCTGCTGATCCAGTAAATGTGCCTTTCTAAACTAGAGAACTGGGGACCTCTAATCCTTCTAAGAAACCCACACACGTGGCTGTGTGTGCTGCAGCTTTGTGAAAGCTGATTGTCTCCCCAGCTACTGATTAAACAGAGTATATAAAGTAGAATTTTCACTCAGAAGAGCCACTAATTTAGCTCTTTTCTCTACCTGGAAAACAGTTTTTTAAAGAAGTACTGTTAATGTTGAGCCTTTTAACTGTGTTCTGTTTTTGAAGGAAGCTGGTCAAGTTTTGAAAGTGTAGGGGCTGGAAGACAGAGGCTGCCATGCAGGTGGTCACATTGTCTTTGCTTTCTTAGGCAATCAGATTAAAAATAGGCTGAGAGAGCTACACTAACACTGAGTTCGATTTTATCTTCCAAAGCTCAACTTTATGTGGAAGTGCTTTGATGAATTTTTAAAGAGATTCACAGACATTCGGGAAATGCATTTGTACTGTCAGTTACTTCCAAAAACTGCTTCTTAATCAGTGCCTTGTACTTTTTCTTCAGTTAATTGTTCGTACTGGTGGTGCTGTAAATCCAAATTCTAACTTTTCATAATTACATACTTGTTTCAGATATGATGACCAAATATAAGAATATTGAAGTAGGTGTATTAATATAGATATTGTTTAAACAATACGTATATAACCAGTTAAATGCTTTTGTGTTGATATTAAAGTCACTAAGATAAATGTTGCTGCTGTTTTAAAGAAGTTATTGAGGCACAGGCTGAATACCTTGTTTACATCACTGCAAGACCCTTACCACGTCTGTCTCACTTTTATGGATGTGCAGAAACAAACTCTCTGCCTGAGAGAAATTCTTCAGGTGGGCTGATGGGAGGAGGAAGATAAATAAGCAATCTGTTCAGTGCATACACCCCATGGCTGCTAAGGACAGTTAGTCAAATAAAATCTTAAAGAAAATGAATGAGAATACTAAACCAAAACCAGTTACCAAAGAGAGGGTTTACGTAAGTGCTGCGAGAAAGAGACAGTGGCCAATGAGCAAAACACAAGCTTTCCTAATTTCATATTATGACACTGCTGCTTGTTTGAAAGGGATTTGCTTGTAGTTCTAAACTTGTAATATTCTTTATTGTTAGCTTATGTTTAACCTTTAATATCTGTAGTTATACAAGTGTGAGCTTTGTTAATTTGGAACATGTCTGTGCTGCGAAAATATTGTTAAATAAGCCTTGTAAACAGTGATGTGTGGACTATTGCTTATAGTTCAAAAGCAGAAAGGACCATTAGGTTTGTTCAATATGACTTCTTAGATATCACAGTCCATTACATTTGATCCAGGTATCCCACCTTACAGATGCAGATTTCAAGGAGCAAATCAAACCAGTTAATCTGGGAGATTTCATGCAGCACACTGAGCAGTGGGGATCAAGATTCCCTCTTGAGTACCTGCAGCAGCCAAAAAGTGGAGTGAGATGTGCCTAGGTGATACCAATTGCTTTTTGATGTATATATCCATTACATTCCTACTTCCCCTTAATCTAGGCTCTTTAAGAAGAGGATACTTGACAGTTGGAACTGTTCTTATATTCTTGTTATGAATAAGTATGTCTTGAAACAAGAATGGAAGTTTTCAAATGGAAGAATAGTGATGTTTCTGTGTCGTTTTACTGTCCTTATGGCTTGGAGTCTGTGCTTGTCCCTTCCATTTTTTTTTTTTTAATCAGGAATTTTAAATTTTATTTTAAATAGATCTATACCACTTTCTTGTAACTACTTTCTTCCTTAGGTGTACAACACAAGTGCAACTGGCATTTTCTCCTTGTTCTCATTTTTAACTTGTGTTTCCTTTGAAAGAGATGGTGTTACAGTTCTTGCTGCACTCTCTGTGTCTCAGTTTCTCTCATTCTTCCAGTTGCCTTGACAACTTTCAAAGAAATATCATGTAGTAAAGGATTTTCTGAGCTTAGTTATGAGGCATTACTCTTAGAGGAAAACAAAAAGAAAAAATAAGAATGTTAAAAATGAATGCAAAATACAACTTGAACTTTTCCTAAATGGTTAAAAGGATTATCTGTTGTAGGGGCAATGCCATGAAATGATGCAGTCCTGTGAGGGGACAGTGCAGTACATTGCCATTCGCTGTAAGCATAAAGCAGGTCATCATCAGGAGAATAGAAAGTTTTCCTCAAATTGCAGGTTTACATTCAAATCTACGTCTGATTGAGGTTTGGTGATGCTAAGAAGGCCCTTGGTTCAATTCTAGTTTTAAGACTTAAAATTACCTAAGTTATTCTTCCTAATGGTTAAATAGAAATTTCAATGTGCCTGAGTTCTTCCTGAGCGGAAGGATTATCTCTGTTGCAGAAGGGGCAAGCAAGCTGAGAGAAAACAGTAGATGTCAAAGAGTGGGATTTATGAGAGAGTTAACTTGTCTATCTGCTCTTTGTGAATGCCCATAACCTGAGATGATCTAATTCACTGGTTACACAAACCTTATGTCTCCCTGAGGTAGTCTTGGTTTTATGGAGAAAGTGGAATGGTGCGAAACTAGAACCCATCTCTGTGGCATCATACACTTCTTACTTCAGGAATTATCTATATAATATGAACAGTGCTAGCCTTAGAAAATAGCAGGTAATGAGCCATTTCCATGCAAAATAACAGGTGTTTATTTTAACCATCTCTTTTTCTTTTTCTTTTCTTTTCTTTTTTTTTCTTTTTTTTTTTTTTACTGGTTCACTGGTAGGATGTTCTCGGCATATGGGATGTAATTTGGGAATGTAAAAGTCTCTTAAACTACCTCAGGTTCATGACTTCAAATACTTTGAATTTTTAAATAATTTAAAGTACTTTGGACATAACTTTACAGTTTAGAAGAAGAAAACATCACACTATGAGGAAACATTAAAGGATTTATTTTTATGTTAAACATAAGTCCAGCTATTATTTTGAATTACAGCAAACACACAAAAGAACTAATTTGTGAAAAGAGATAAAGATATGCATGTCAAGGATTTTAAATATCAGTATAGCAAGTAGATGTATATACCATCACTGCATCTATTTTCTTTAGCTGTATGTTTTTATGTCCCCATTCTGTCAGTCTGCAGTTTCAAACAAACAGTTCCAAATGTCACTGATATTTTTGTTTAAAAGACAGAACCTGTAACCCTTCAGAGATTATATTAATAGCTGCATCAGTTTGCTGTACACAATATTTCTGCATTTTCCTTATACACACATTTTAGGAGCACTAAATCTGTTAATCCTTAACCTTCCTTTTCTTACTAAAAGACATTGTTAAATTAAATGATGTATTATTAATGAGCATTGTTTAAAATGGAACCAAGCAATGACAGTTTCTCTGCCTGTTTGGGTACTATAGTGCTTCTCTGTTTATTCTTTAGAAGTGATTATTTTATCTTGATATTTGAGTGTTTGCTTATTCCTTTGCTGATGTATGCATATGCAAATATGTATCCCACACTGTTGTGCTCAAAAGGTGGTATAAGGCTCTTATTTCATATAGTAATGGGAAATTAAACTCCCTGCTTAACTCCCTTAGTTTTCCCCCCAGCTTGGGGTAAAGAAAAGTCTTGAATGGGCTAAAAGTGGACTATGAAGAGGTAAACAAAGTTGACAAGAAGAAGAGGGATAGATGAACACACCACCCACATGTTCCAGCAGCTACCCAGTAGCTGGACTCTCTTGGTGGAAGAAGCTTCTGTCTCTCAGTCCACATATCTCATATTTATTGTCCACGTCCCCTCCTCTCACAGGAGATAGTCAATTACTTCTCAGAACTGCTTTGCATCACCTTGTCCCTGTGTTACATCACTCCTGCAGCTGATGCACGTGCCCAGTACCATTACTGAGGGCTCTTCTGGTGGTCTCCAAAAGACAGGCTAATGATCCCAGGTCCAGGCTCATGTGCAGTTTGAGGAATGGGGAGGTGGGGAGGTGCCATTTAACCAAGTTTATTCTTTCATGGTACTTTCCAAGGTAGATGGTTGATGGTGTTCCTCTGGGGTTAGCAATTGATGGTGTTCATCTGGGGTTAGCAACATTGAAACAAACAGCTCCCAGACATTTACTTTCCAAGAAATGTTTTTCCTTTATAGGGGCAATGTTTGAGCCAACAATCAATGCTTCCTTACCGACTCAGTCAGCGACCATTGCACATAGGCAGGGCATACAAGGTAAAGCAAAAATAAAGTCAGCTTATCTTGTAAATCAAGCACAATGATGCTTTTGTGCAGTTACAAAAGAGAAGCATTTTTTAAATAATCATAAAAAGAAAAAAAAATTGTTCGTAAGGCTTTTGTTCTTTTTTTTGAAAGAACACAACATATGCTTGGACAGCTTTCAGATGGCTGTCCATGTGCGTGGGTGCTTTGAAAAAGTACCAAAGAAAATGTGACATAGCTAAACATGATAAAAAGATCCTTCTGTTTAATATGTAAATGTTCCGTGGAAATTTAAGATGTATTGCTCTAATCCTTGACTCTTCCTCTAACATATAGTTCTAAATTCACATTATACAGATTATCTTTTAGAAACATTTCTAAATAGATCAGTGCTCAGTGGTAAAATGGATGATGCAGTGATTCAGCCTTATCTTCAGAGCTGTGGCTGGAGGAAATTGATAACATGAGTGTGTGGGTACAGTGCCGGGCCAACAAAACCAGCAGTTAAAGCATGAGCCAGAGAGCTGCAGCACTCTGTCCCTCCCATGTGAGTCCCCACATACAGCACCCCACTGCTGGTGCTCCTGGGAAGGGAAAGGCATTAAGGGTATTAAGGCATTAAATTTCAAAATAGGTTACTAAACTCAATTTTTGGGGGAAACTGTTGGGAATCTGTCTCTATACTAATGGTTATATTTTTAATTTCTAGTTTACTGGTGTTCACAATGTTATATTTCTGCATCCTGATTTCTAAAGAAGTCTTTTCACATGCTTGTCTAATGTCTAGCAATTGTAACAGATATTATTCATACACACAGAGGATCAAACTAGTGTGTTTGTATTAGGCTCTAGTTTGCACATTTTTCTTGTCTCCATCACATAATGGACTCTGGAACTGAGCAGGAATTTACTGTTTTGACTGGAAGATGATGGTTTATTTCAAACAATGCAAGAACCAACCCCTTTGGCATAACTGCATCCATGCATTCCCGTAAGGCAGAATTTTTTAAGGGAAGGTATCATGCTACATGCCCTTACCCCACAAAGCTTACAGTAGCCTAGGGACCGTGTTTCACCGAGGGTCGGATGCTCTAGGACCAGAGCCTGCTTCTTCCCATTGTAAGCATGACTTGTGCTCTTAAACCTCAGCTTCCCAAGTACTCTAAACACAATTATCTCAGCTTTGAGAATGTGGGTGGTAATTCTTCTAACGGCCTTTGGCTAAAAACCTTTAAGTATCAACTTGGCTTTTATGTAACCTCTCAGATGTTTGCATAAGGCAGGAAAACTGTTTCCCTTTCCATCTCTTCCTGAGTGTTTCTGTATTATATGTAGCAGCATTTTGCTTTGATGTCCAGCTACGTGAATTTGTTGTTTGAAAGAAGAAACTTTATTTTCAATTATTTGACATTGAGCTTTTTAAAAGTAAATGACATGATCATTGTAGCTCTAATATCTTCTATTTCTTTCAGTCTATTCCCTTAATTAATTGACTGTTTTCTACTCAGCCATACTTAGTATTTCCATTTTGTACTTTTGTATTTTCTTTTGGTCTTTTAGAAAATAATGAAATAATGATGATAAAGGTAGTTTTTTTGAGGGGAAGGGTATGTTCTCCTCTGTACATGGCTGAAAATGCTAGAAGGTTAAGTTTTCTCAGAAAGAATAAATCCTTGCCACTGGGACAGGTGCTGACTTTTCAGTGCAATTTCAGAAACATTCAGAAACATTCAGAACTCTGAAATATTCCGTTTGTTCAGTTGTTCCAGTTGATATTTCTAGGTTTGTTTTTTTTTTCCAGAAATGAAAACTAGTGCTTTTGGGGGAAGAATTCCTACTGCAAGAGCTTCATTTATTTCAAAATATCATTTATCATCACAGCCTTTTTTAGTTGATAGTCAAATGTAGTATGGAAAGCACGTGTACATTTTTAGAGGAGTAATTAATTATACAAATGATATCGGGACCTCTCAACCTTTGTTCTCTTACTCCCTCTCTTCAAATAGCTGTCTGCTCCCTGACCTCCATCTCAGCTGACTGAAAAACTGTCCTGTTCAGCTGGCATCAGTGAGCTTTCTGGCACTACACATAATCCACCTATCTTTTTTTTTTTTTTTTCCCCTGGTGCTTGCTTTTATGAATAAGTGGTCTTTTTTACATTTCTTCTTGGTGACTGTTAGAAATTGTCTCTCAT
>JAOEGS010005438.1:0-21430 GCA_025447755.1 Corythornis vintsioides
CAGCTCTCCAGTCTGTCCAGGTCTCTCTGGATGGCAGCACAGCCTGCTGTTGTGTCAGCCACTCCTCCCAGTTTGGTTCATAGGAGCCAGCAAAGCATACTGTAGGTCTCTCTGGCTGGCAGCACAGCCTGCTGCTGTGTCAGCCACTCCTCCCAGTTTGGTTCACAGGAGCCAGCAAAGCATACTGTAGGCAACAAGCTAGAGGCTGCCAAGCAACTTCAGGGTGAAGAGTTGCAGCTAAGATACTTCTCAAGGGGTTGAACTGTATGTTTTTGAGCCACCTAGCAAGTGTTCACAGGAACCGTTAAAGCTTACTGTAGGCAACAAGCTAGAGGTAGAGATGCATATTCAGGGTGAGGAGCTGCAGCTAAGCTACTTCTCAGAGGGTTGAACTGTATGTTTTTGAGCCACCTGGCAAGTGTTCACAGGAGCCGGTAAAGCTTAGCGTAGGTAAGAAGGTAGAGGCTGTATAGCAACTTCAGGGTGAAGAGTTGAAGCTAAGCTACTTCTAACAAGGTAGAACTGTTTGATTCTGAGCCACCTAGAAAACGTTGACTTTAGCTGGTAAAGCTTACTGTTGAAAACAAGCTAGACACTGGAAAGACTATTCAGGGTGAAGAGTTGAAGCTAAGCTACTTCTAACTAGGGAGAAATGTCTATTACTGAGCCACCCAGAAAGCGTTGAAAGATGCCTATAAAGCAAAGTGCAGGCAACAAGGCGGAAGCTATAAAGCATATTCAGGATGAAGAGTTGCAGCTAAGCTACTTCTAACTAGGGAGAACTGGCTGTTTCAGAGCCACCTAGAAAGCGTTCACAAGAGCCGGCAAAGCTTACTTTAGGCAACAAGCTAGAGGCAGAGAAGCATATTCAGGGCGAGGAGTTGCAGCTAAGCTAGTTCTAACTAGGGAGAACTGGTTTAGGAAATGAATAAAACTTGAAGAATTAAATAGATTTAAATTTCAGCATTTTGGAAAAAAATCAGTTCACTTCAACAAGTACCTATGAAGAGTCAATTTTATTAAGAGAACCTTTACATTTATGAAACTTCTATATAAAAAATTGCATATATTGAGCTATAGTTATTTACAGACACATACATAGAAATGTTGGAAAAAAATTGTACATATCTAATAGATGGATGATATAGACACATCCATGGGAAATTCTAGGGAATGAGCTTGGATGATGACAGACCCCAAAAAGCTGTTACATTAAAGAAGCAAAGGGACAGGGGGTTGTTCGTTTGTTTTCCCTTTAACAAAAGGCATGAGTGATTGGTATTTATATATGATCTAAAATCACATTTAAAAACAAAACAAAACCAAAACCAAAAAAACATGGCATAGAGAGATGCCAGGACTTTCTGGGACTAGTCCATCTGAGAAGAGGATGGAAACAGTCTTTACTGTGGTATTTGGGTAACTTGGTTCACAGATTAAATCAGACCAAAAAGAGTCATTTCACATTTTTCTTTTTGGCTAGACAAAGCACAAGCTCCTGATAGGCCAAACAGCTGCCACAGGGAAGATTTCTGGGTGAGAAATTGCAGTGCTTACTCAGCCTGAAATCAACCTCCCTCCTGTCTACTTCTAGTCCATTGTCCAACCAACCAGCTCAAGGACAGACGTGAACTGGAGCATGTCTTTCCATCTTTGTGCCAACTTACATTTAGTGCCCATGTAAAAGCCTGTGTGGGTTGCTTGTTTGATACAACCTACCAGCAGCAGAAATGTGTCACTGTCTTTCATGCTTTGGTAATCTGTAAAATAAGAGACTTTAAAATGTAATTAATTTAGTCTTTGCTAAAGTGAAAACAATAATCGGGTTTTACTCTCATAAAGCCCATCAGATACTTAGATGACCATTTTTCTCTCTAAATAACAATTAGGAAAGTAATCAGAATTTGTGTGATTGAGCTGCTTAGAAACTATTATGTTAAGCTTTAGCTATGAACTTTCACAGCTGTACTGACCAGACAGAGTTATGGGGATCTGCAGTCCTGCAAAGTTTCCAGGTCATGTGTGTCCTCCAAATCACTTGCATTGCCTGTTCACCTGCATGGGTATGAGCAATGCTGGCAGATTCAGCAAGGGATAGCTATCAGCTCTAACCGGTACTTCAAAAACTAGACTGATTAGACTTGCTCAGAGCCCTCGACATAGAGCAGGCTTTGCCTAACTTCAGTAAACAAAATGAGGTGAAGCTGGACTGGTCAATTTGATCTTCCAGAGGAGTCATCCTTAATCAAATAAAAAGAGGAAAAGATTACTGTTTAGCCTTCTTTTACCAGTAAGTAAATTCAGCTCAGTCTCATCCAACTGGAACCATCCTTGCTAACCTATATAAAATCAGAAGAGTCTGTCCATGCTGAGCTTTGGATTAGAATAGATGATATGCACTGGATTTTATTGACAAAAGGAAAGTAAGCAAGATAAAGATTTCAGTATATTGTAAGTATGTCAGAAAAATTTGTATGTGCAGCCACCATACTTTAAAGAAAGACCAGTATTTGAAACAACTTTCCTGTTTTGACAATGGATTCATAAATATAAAGTAAATGGAATGCCCACATGGGGGAGTTATTGCAGAACAGTTAGGCCACCTTTTCTGTTAAAGCAAGTACTCCTAGCCTTTGAAAAGAGTAATTGAGCTGAAATTAGCGTTGACAATGGTACGAGATTGAACAATATTATTTTCTGTAAGCACTGAGCAACTCTCATTTGTGTCTTCTTCATATGGCAGATTTGTCTAGTTCATTACCCTTTTTCCATATAGGTAAATGGTGTAAATATACAGTATAGAATAAAACAGATGAATGTCTGAAAAAAAAATCTGAATGTGTCCATGAAAATTATTTCACAATTACTGAAAAAATTACATGCAGGCAGTTTTCAGTATCAGCTTCTGATTGAGCAAGGATTTTGAAAAGAGCTTAGCACCATCTATCATTGTTAAAATTTCAGACAACGTAAACTGGAAGTGACATGTAGCTGAAAGGAACTTCATAGAGTGTGCTGTGAACACAATGGAGCTGTCTGTAGCTGTTCAAACAGCTCTCTTCATATCCAAGATTCAGAAGCACGCATGCACTCATCTGCTAGGGCACTTTCAAGGCCCCCGGCAAAACAGTGATGCAACAGATACCATGTGTTCTCAAAGGAAAATCAAAAACATGTAATCTTAGTTGGTTAATATAAAAGAGTAATAAAGGTACACGGAAAGAAAATGCTTTATCACTTTTTAAAACTTCATTTTGGAAACATAACTGTGATAAGGAAGAGAAGCCTCATAACTGTGAAGAACTAGAAAAAAAGTAGGCAATGGAATAGTTACTCTACAACTGGTAGACACCAGTGAGATATAGAGAATCCCTGAAGAAAATATTTTGGCATGAGCAACTTAACAACATAAGAATGTCAGGCACCCACATATTACATTCGGGGTATTATAAATCCAATTCCCTTTAACATTTATGTGATATTCCCCAGATGCATAAGATATTTTGCCCCTGCCAAGAGACAAATTTACAATTTAATGTGCTTAGAGAGACAAAAACAAATGAAGATGACCATGAGATTGCAGAAGCATATCAATGAGTAGAGAATATCTTTGGAAATGAAAGTGAAAAAATATTTTGGAGTATTTAGTATTGACACATAATATTAACACCACACTTTTAAAAAAGGCAAATGAGCCCTTGTATTCCCAAAAGCCAAAACAACCCTTAAAAGTTAAATCTCTGACTTTCCTGATGCTACTAATAGTGTCTACATGCTGAGCACAGCTTTGCTGTTGCTGAACAGTCAAAAGACATGTTTATAAATCACTGGTACTATATGGCAAGATTTAAAATTTCATTCATTTGCTCAATCATATGAGGTGCTTGCACTCTCCAAACCTCATGAAGCAGTTTTAATCTAATAAAAAGTCAGCTGATTGCTCAGAATATTTGCCATAGTCCTGTCCTGAATAAAAGTCAGAAATGTGCTGTCATCAAGAAAAGATAAGAAAGCTGTTAGGTTCTTTGATGGAATTACCCAGTGTATTAAAAAGAGATTATTCAGGTAATGCAACTTTTATTTGAAGATGGCAAACCTTGTTTTGAAGCATTGATCACAAATTATTCCAAATTATGCTTTTAAGAAAGCCCAAGGAAACATACCAATACAAGGCCTGAGTGCAGAAAATAATTCACTGACACATCAGCTATTTAGTAGTGTAACATTATCCAACTAACTTCTCTCCAGGGGATTCCAGGTATGCACTTCTGATCCTATTGTTACAAACAGATTTGTCATTCACTCTGGATAGACCAGAGCTCATCTCAGATTAGTCACTGTTTCAGCAAAATACTGTATCATAAAGATGACTGAAAATTTCCAGATTATATTACTTCAATAGACTACCCAGGGAGGTAGTTGAAGCCCCATCCCTGGACATATTCAAGGTGAGGTTGGACAAGGCTCTGAGTAGTCTGGTCTAGTTGAGGGTATCCCTGCTTACTGCAGGGGGGCTGGACTAGATGACCTTTGGAGGTCCCTTCCAGCCCTAGCCATTCTATGATTCTATAATAAGTGCCTCTTCCATGGAACCTCTTCTTTCTAATATGGCATTCATATTATAGCCTAGTTAGACAGACAACCTAAATTGATATGTATATCTGTCCAAAGGCTAATGTCTCAAGAGAGATGATTCCAATTCAGTTATATCACAGAGGTCATTTAAACAGAGATAAAGTCAAAAACCAAGAGTCTACAATTGCATTTCTGGATAAATACTTAATGGTGGTCTGACTCAAAGACAGTAAAAGTTCATGGACAGACTAATTTGGAATTTCACAAGGCTTCAGTAGGATTAATGTTGTGCTCATGTTGTTCCTTCTTGATATAGATGTGACAGAGATTTTCAATTTCAATTATCCGTTAAAAGTACCAAAACTCTAAAAACTTAAATTCCTTGCTACTTTTAGCCTGGCTTCAAAAATCCTGCCTCCATTGGAAATTTCTATTGTTGTATCTGAGGAATAGAATTAAGATTGAATTCATCTGGGAAAGAAAGAAGGAACAGCATATGATTGCAGATGAAGTATCAGTGTATAGCTCCTACTCATATTCCAGCCTGTCATATTTATTTAAGCACCAAAATAGCAACAGAATTAACCCAAATAAACCATCCTTGCATTTCCAAGAATGCTATTTTGCTCTATAAGCTGTCTCACTTTTAAGCTAGAAGCTACACAAAACCAGGAATATTTTTTTCTTTAAAAATAATAGAAAACAATTTTTTAGTGTGGAGTAAGTAAAGTTTTTCAAAATAAAGACCTATTCTGTGTCTACTGATTGAAGGGGAAAGATTGGACCAGTAAGAATTACCAGGTTTAAAGAGCATGACTGTGTGTCACTGATGTTCAGTGTCCTTTATTAGAGAACAAGGAAATACACTGGGTACCTTACAAAACTTTGTCTCACCAAGAGGGTTTCCAAGACATCTCCTTGGGTCTGTTGGTGGACACTATGTACTGAACACTGTTCTGAAGTATTGCCAATACTGACTATGGTTTCAGTTTGACTTTGTATCAGGAAAAATGATGCTTGACTGGCAGTATCAGTTAATACATTAAGGATTTTTCATGGGAAAAATAGTAATAAAAACCACAACCCTGTGATTATTAATATTGAAATTGCCTGCTGGAAACAGACTGTTGCAATGACACTGACAGACTTCTGGAAATGTCTAGGAGACACTTTACCAGAAAGTGAACTCCCTCTATACCAAGATGTCTTGGCTCAGTTAGGTGCTTCAGGGTTAGGCTTTGAAGCCTGTACTCACTATAGACTTTCTCTACAGTTAACAGAAAGAGGTGAACACCTCCAGAGGTTAGTTCATGTCTTTCTAAGACTGATTGCTAAGGCAAGACATGTAAATCACTCCTTATTTTTCTCATTTGACTATAAAGGAAGCCAGGATGAGTAGTGTCAATGTTAAAACTTTTTAAAGCCTTAATTTCTTTAGTTGAGTAAGATTAATCACATATATAATCCTTGGTTCATTTGGGACATATGGAGTAGTGGGACATATAGGGGTAATATACCTGAAGAGATCTCTGCAGATTTAATGTGATTAACATGGGTAAATAGACTCCTCTGGTCTCCGTTATGAGTGTAAACAGACCAAAATGAAAACCAGCTTCAGCTTTAAACAACCTTCCTCATATCAGTATTTGGATTAATGGCCAGTGTCATTTGTGGGCTGTCACATTTCCATTATTGCTAGAAAGTGTCTGCAAGCCCCGTTTGCTTGCATACGCACAGATCAGTCCACGGGAATTGGTGAATTATTTTCTTCCTCATTTTTTGTGCAGATACAAAGTAGAGAGCAGCTACATGTCGTTTCTTTTCAAGTATGCCTGTCTAGGCTGACTTTCCTCCTAGCATAGCCCTTTCTTTGTTTGGCCAGTTTCTTTGTGTGGTTAATCATCAACATGCTTCATCTGTTTTCCATTCTCCTGCCTCCAGCCTAAGGCAATTACCTCAAACCAGCTGGGAGAAAGAAAGCAGAGGTTTTTCTTTAACCAATGGAATAGCTTAGTAATGATCACATTTCTTCTGAAATAAATGATTGTTTGCATAATATTAACCCTCAGGCCATAAATTAAGGCTGGATAGTGCAAAGAAAGACCCCAGAAAAAAAAAAAAAAAAGTTTCTATTCTGTTTAGTAAACAAAGAATATCCAAATATTGATACATCACTTATGTTGCTTTTTAACTTAATGAAAAAAGCTTTAAAATGGACAGGAGTCTCAGTTTAGTGAAACAATCACATAGAATTAAAAGGTTAAGAAATGAACACAACCCTTTCATGGCTACTAGGAACAAATTCATTAAGACACTTAAATGCTGGTATGTATTCTTTTTCCTAGGCAAAGAGATTTCAGCGAAAGAGGGACTGGAATAGCAAAAATTAAAAAGATAGGTTTCTTCACCCTGAAGTATTTGTGAGGACTGGCCAATGGTATCCAAATCCCTTACTCTGTTCTAGTTTACCAGAAACTAGATCAGTGTGTCTTGTAATATCTGTCAGAGAGAGGAAAACTTGATAATGAGCTGTTGAATTGTAAAGCAAATGACTTGTGCAAATAAACAGCAATCAGACAATCTTCTTTCTGACAGTCTCTGCAATTAATGCCATATTAGCTCTCGATATCTTCTAAAAGTGTTTTTTTTTCCTCTTCTTTGTTTCATGTGTAAAAATAAATAAATACAGAGAAGGAGTTTAAGTTACAATCCTCTTATAGTGTTTAAATTACCTTTCAATGATTCTGGCTTGAACCTAGAAGAGGAAGGGGTTCAGCCACAAACTTTTGAAATATGACTCTTGAAAGGAAACTAAACTTCAGAATCGTATGTTAGATTGATTTTCAGCGTTCCAAGTGCTGTCATGTGGAAGCAATTTAATGGCCTAAATCTCAGATGGGGGCCAAAAGCAGAGCACCAGTGGAGGTGACTGCTGTCTCTGGTAGTTAGATGCAATAAAAGGAAAATCTCATTGTGAAAATTGCATGTTCTGTGCGACTTTCATTTTCTGGCAGAAGTCCAGCATAATAAGAGTTATGAAACAGTCCGCTTATAGTTAAATGCCTGTAAGTGCATATTTCTAAAAGATTTGTTTTATTACATTACATTTTAATCTCTACAATCTTCTCTTTGGAATGATACCCTTCCCCTGCCCCCTGTAATATTTAATCCTGAGAACCCTTTTTGAGGATTTCTAAGAGTGGAAATAGAGGAGAAATCACAGCTGGAGGAAAAAAAGACTGCTACATGTATGAAGGAAATGCATGAGAGATGGAGAGTTTTCTCTGTTGAGCAATTTCCATTATTTGTCAGGATAGGGTAGTCATAGCTTGATTTGTCCTTTGAGGCACAGAGTACTATATTTCATTCAGCTGAGGAGGAGAGAGTGCTTTGAAAAAGATGGCCTTGTCATTTGGAAAGGCCTGGTGACCTGTACAACAAATAGTCCCAGATTACAATCCTGCTATGGCAGGGGGGTTGGACTAGATGATCTTCTAGGTCCCTTCCAACCCCTAGCATTCTGTGATTCTGTGATTCTGTGGTTCAGTGGTTCTGTGATTCTGCGATTACATGTTATTTTGACTAGTATCATTATGAAGTCACATTTTTTTATCTTTAGTGAGTAAGATGTTTAAGCTCCAACAAACTGAATAGAAGACTGGTTCATCCCCTTAAAGTACAGCTTCAAACTGAACATACTATCAGAGATCAGCTCAATACTTAGAGGATACCCAATTTTGCTTCTTTTCCAGGAAATTCAACCCCTATTGTCCAGGAAAATGATCAAACCACCACACAAGCTTTTAAATATTGTATCACTGCATCAGCTTCAGATGAAAAACCTGATTAGAGGACCCACTTGGGAATACATCTTATTAACACTGTGTTAATAAGCATGCATTTGGAAGCAGCAGCCTGTTGCCAGATTCTGTCCCTATCCTGACACTCTTTGTTATATCCAGAGACTCCCTGAAATTAGATTAAGTTAATGATATGATCACTAATGGAATGTTGTCTTATTGACAGGCAGTGAAAAACCTTGATAAAGGCCTGGGAGAAATCACCATGATTTATAATGTTTACCCCAAGGATCACAATCTATTCTTCTTACCAAAGAGAAGGTCAAGTAGTACTGTGATTTACCCAGAGCAATGGCAGTTTCAGAAGTCTGGTTTTGTAAACCCTACATATTCTGTCTGATACAATGAAGGTCCACAATTATACTTGCTGCAGATGAACTCCATTATTTGGTATTAGAATCAAGTTTTGGGAGCAACATGGAACTTAGATGGTTGCTAGTCAAGTTGGAAACACCTTGGAAAAATGGGGAAACTAATTTTATGTGCAATATCTATGAATCTAGGGGGGCTAGGATTTTGGGGAAAAAAAAACATATCAATGAGGATATGAACAAAAAAGAAGACAATATTAAAGTAAAATCCTTTCAGAAACAACATGCCTAAAGAGTCAGAGAATGAATATACAAGCCACAAACTTTTTAAAATGTGAAATGAAAGATGTGAAGATTAAGAGACTTGCTTTTGTAGTATGGAGAGGGTGGGTTGAACAGTGAGATCAACCAAGGAAAAAAAAATATTTTTGCCTCAGGATACACCCATTTTAGCTTCACAGTGATTCAGAGGAGAAACTTGAAGCTACAGAAAAAAATATCTGGGTGCTTTAGAGTTCTCCAGTAAAAACACAATGGGACTTTAAGAGTGGTGAGGACCCTGAAGTAGGAAGTATACCTTTCCATTATTTTCTGCACCATTGTTATTAAAGAGTAAGGAGTGACCATGCATATATGCTACTACACACCATATGTCTCTCTTCAAGTTCAGTCCTGTATAGTTGCAAATGAAGATACTCTGAAGTCAGAGTGCCCTTGAAGTCCCTACAATGACACTCTAAGGAAGAGTGTATGGATGTCCTGGGATTTCCCAAGGAAACAGAACTGGCTTCAAGTGCAGGGGAGCAAAGGCAGCACAATGTGTACAAACCCTGTACTTAGGAAGTGTGTTAAGGTGACTAGCAAGCTAGTAATTTTTTAAACTTCATCTTTCACAATGAAGTATAACGTCTCATTATGGTCAGAAGGGAACACAGTGATTTCGCTACTGTGTGGCTGAGTCTAGCTCCCAGGTTTTGGGAACAGACCTGCCTTTGGCAGAGCCTTTGGAAGAGAGCAGTACTGCAAAATCCATTTTAAGGCTCAGATTTGAAGCTAGATAAGATTAGCCTAGAAGTTCAACATTTTTAATAGAGGATAACTAAAACCATTAGAAGATATTTTGTCTTTGAAATTATGGTTAGCAACAGTAATGTCTTTCTAAAGGAAGAATCCTTTTTTCTGTTCAAGTGATCTTTTCTTGCCTTTAAGTCTGTAATGTTAGAACTAAAGGGGCAAAAACTGTAGTGCTGGGATTGCTACTTGTTGATGTTCTGCTTACTGCCAATGGAAAGCACAGGTTTTGAAAAAATAGCAAGTAAATTTTGCTCTAAAAGCCATTTTTCTATTTTATTATCTTGAGCATCTGGAAGAGAATATTAACAATAGTACTGTGTTGCATGTCATGGTTACTTGCTCTGCAGGAGCAAGTAATTTCTGGTGTTACATTCTCACGCAAGCCTGTTAGGAAATGGGATAATGACATTCATGTCATTAAAGAGTCTAGTGGAGAGGAACAGGAAAAATAATGCCTGTACCAGTGTTTTTCAAAAAAAAAAAAAAAAGAAGAAAAGAGGAAATTATCACTTTTGGTTAAGAATACATTAATCAAAATAGAATTGATTTCCTGATAGATACAGACTCATATGTCTTTATATGCTGGTAGAGGATGACAGGCTTATGTTTTAAAAATGTCAATAACACTTGATTTTCTCAGAGTTCAAATGGATGTTTACACACTTTCTGAACCACTGCTGAAAGATGTGTTATAACAAGCTTATTTTGCCATCAAAATTACAAGTTTGTCTCTGTATCTACTAATTACTTTTCTGATGAGCAAACTGGGATAAATTGTACCATCTGGCACCTTTTTAAACAAACTGACAAAGATAAAATCTTTACATTTTTACCACCAAGTAGAACTGCATGACATAGTAGATTAAGCAAGGTGCTTAGAAAAATCAAAACATTTCTCTCGTAAGCATCTTACATAACTATGTGGCTAGTACTGGTCTCAAGGATATGGATAGCAAGTCCTTTGTGGGTAGAGAAAGTAACCACATGTTGAAAAACAGTAGAAATGAGCTTGCTATTCTGTCATGTTTAACAACTGGGCAACCTCGAACTATATTTCCCCCGTCTTACAAGGAATGAAATGTAAATCTAAACAGTGTTATAATGTTCTATTGTGTACAAATTGATGTAATTTTGGAGCCCTGTTACTCTTTGCAAATCTGGGTCTTGGTCACAGATGGCTGAACCCCTGGGTCTGAGGTTACAATGCATGTATTATGCTGGGGAAGTTAACACTGGAAAATGAATCCCTTGAGGATTTTAAAGCCCTCTACATTAAATGGGCAAGTTCCATCTCCCTCAAGCTGTAAACACTCTCTGAGAAAGGCGACATGTTCCAGCATGCAGTTTTCAAAGCAAAACCCTGACCTGACTGAAGGCCGTGGGAGGCCTGCCATGAAGGTCACTGCAGATGAGTCTGGGAGTCCTCATTAAAGAAGAGGGGCTTGAATCCTGCTGTCCCTAAGCAATTTTTCTTTCTTCCTTGCTCTGGAAAAATCCACTCAACACAGATTACTTAGCTTGTAAATAGGATGAAAATATTTGTTCATAATTACAAAAGTTAGCATGCTCTGTGCTTGTGTGTGTGTGTGTGTGTGTATGTCTGTGTGCCTGCATCATCTGAGAAACTGAAGTAGTAACTGAATAGACACTTCATGGATCAGAACTCCCACAGCCATCATGAGGCATGACCCAGAATGTCCCCTTTTCTCCAGATCATGGGCTGCTGGCACATGCTGACCTACTTCTCAACAGCAGCTGCTTAAAAACACAATGTCAGAGAAACACATTATCAAACATGAAAGTGTAAGAGCAGTAGTTTTCAAGCTTCGGACTGCAAAAGCATGAGGGACTGGAGTCTGCTTTTAAGGGGTCAGTGATAAGTGAAAAAGGAAAGCAAATTCATAAATGCTTTACAACAGTTGACATCGATAGGAAGTTGGTTTGTCTTCCCACTGGGAATGTTTGTGAAGTTCATAACTTGGAAGGATCTTGAAAACTGCCGAACTAGGAAAAAAAAAAAGAAAGAGCTAAAGCAGTGCAGTAAAGATTAATCATGTATTTCAGAAATAATACATGCAGGACTTTTAGTTGTTCGGCTATGTGTTAACCTAGAACAGAGAACAAAAAGAAAAATGAAGTCTCTACACATTTGGCAGGACAGACTAAATTTCTTCAAAGTTATGTCCATGTGCAGCAGACGAAGTTGTCCTTTTCTAGATTGGTAGGGTTGTTATTATGGTATTTTCTGAGTCCTTCTAAAGAAAACAGCCTAACAAATATTTTGGCTCATTTCATATATTATCACAACTGTAATTATATGCATGGTAGCATTGCAAGTAATTACATTTGGTTCTTTCTTTCTACATGAATATATATCTTCTAGAAAGAGAGCCCTGGTTTTATGCAAGAGTGTAATTTCTTTGTAGGGAATGTAGCTTATTTCTCCTGCTTGACCTACCTGTTTCATTGCCATCCTTCTTTGCACAGCAGACTGTAGCAATTACTGAGCCTTGAGGCAAGTCTTTCCAATACAGGCCAAACACTGCAATTTATCTGATGCCTTGGTCTTCATTGCAACATATATTTTGGTGATACTGATCTCTTGTTTCTATGGTCTATCTTAAAATAAATATGCAGAATATCTGCAATGTCTTGTCTGCTAGGCTTTCTGGTTGCCTTGTGAATAAACTTCTTCTTGATGTGTCTTACATGATTCTGTCCTTCTTTTTGTACATACATGCAGAAAGAAGTAACCTGCATGTAACACAGGCAGTTTCCAGATCCATTTCTTACAAAGTCACACACCTTTTCTGTCACAGTTGGAGTCAAACAGTCAGAGTCTGTTTCCTAAATAAATGCTGTAAAAGTTGGGGAAGGACCACATCTGTTTTGACTAGAGCACTATATTTTCAGGTCAAAGGAAATGTTTTGTGTTCAGAAGAATGCAAATGAAGTTCAGTGGTTGTAGAAAGCTAGATTTTGAGTCCAGATGACTCTGTACCTCATTGCGCTTGTATTACTTTCTGCTGGTATACATTAAGCAAGTACAGAACATCCTGCTGACACCAGTGTCGCTCTTACTGATAACATAACACTGTGTGAAGGTCGGTGAAAAACAATTTACCCAGAGGTCCACCACATTTTAAAGTGCTCAGTTTAAAGCAACATACAGGTTTCTAGACAGGACAGGTCCAGGACACTTCTGTTTTTGAGAAACCCTAGAGTTTCATCTTGTAGACCTTCTGAGACAGGTAACAAATATATTATCATAATTATACTGTAGATTTTTACATCATTAAATATAATGATAACAAGCTCTGCAATGCAAACATTACCTAATAGTTTTTCAGTGTTCAGTATTTGTTTTAAATGCCCGGTTGTTTTTTCAGACAGATCAAGACTTTAGAGCGAAACCCCTTGGCCTCAGATGCAAGACAGATGGGAATGAGACGGTTCAAGAGTGGCTTCATACCAACATTTTATTCCAATATACCTCCTTTAAAGAATGCAGCTCAGCTCTAACCTGACATGTCCTCCCATTTGGGATGCAGCCCTGCTGTAGATTGCTCACCAAAATTTTTCACATAAAGAAAAATTGAATATGCATAATTTCCCTTTAAAAACTCAATGAAATGCTCTCATATTTCCATTTTTATAAGACATGATTATTAACAATACAGATGATCTGTAGTGGAATTAAGTTATCATTAAATAAGTAATAATGAAAATAACACGTGCTTCATTCTTTTTTGTTTGTTTCTTCTTTTGTGTGTGCCCCTTTAGCCGCATCTCTTTACTTGAGTGGTATAAGTAAGGTTTTAGAGAAAGTATTACTTGGAGAAAGTGGGTTGGTACTTCCTATAGGGCTGAAATACTATCGTTTTTTTTAAGGTCCTTCGTTTCCAACGAAATGCCTGACTTTCAGAGCAAGATGATGTCTAACTATCAAGTAGTAGCCTGATACATTAAACACTGCCTTACTTCCCAACAAGGCATTTAATAGTAGATATAACCACTAAGACACAATACATATGGAGCTCAACATTGTTTTAGAAAAAGTAATTTCTATAAACACAATCATTTTGGCTCTAGATGTGTCTTAATTTTGCTTATCCCAAAAGAGGAATTTATTTTCTGCTACCTAAAGGGGGGGTATAGAAAAAATGGATCTAGGCTCTTTTTGGAGGTACACAGCGGAAGCTCAAGTGTCATCACACACAAGGTACAGTAAAGGAAACTTATATTGGAAATTCCTCAGAATAAAAGTAATCAGTAACAAAGAAACAAAATAAACCCTAACAAAACAGTAATAATAAAAAACAATAACAAGTTTTAAGTCAAAAAAAAATAAAATAAAATACAGTAACAGGTTTCCCAGAGAGCTTATGGCATTTCCATCCTTGCAGCTGGACAAATGTGGAGCCTACCCCATCTGAACAAAGATGACTGACTTAACTTTAAACTTGTCCTTATTGTGAGCAAAGGATTGGACTTAGACTTCTGGAGGTCCCTTCCAACCTAAATTATTCTATTATTCTCTGAGGACATATTTTGTCTTGAAATATATGACATTTTGTCAGTTCATACAGCTCCCCAGAATGCTACAGAAAGAGCATATTACATGGTTTACATGCTGCTAAAATAACCCTTCATTCATTGACACAGAAGGCCTCAGGGATGAGCTTTTTTTTACCTTGATACTTTTATGTCTTTGAAGTGGCTTTCATCCTGATTATTAAAACTGCTTCCTATCTAGATTCAGCTTTTTCCTCCTTTAACAAAAAACCAAGAGAAACTGAAAGTATTTTTTCCCTTTTAAAAATTTCCCTTAAAATTTAAAAGTTTACATTGAGTTGTAACACTACCTTCAAAGGCACATGAAGTAGAGTTTCTAAACCAAGAACAACCCAAAACTGCTGTTTTGCAAAGCACCCAACACTGAAAGGAAAGTAATTATATGCAGGAAAAAAAATCCACTTATCAAATACTTATCAAAGGCAATATTCTTCTTGAACTCTTAAGTAACTAAAATGAGAAAGACAAATGACATTGTCATGGCTTCTTTTTCTCACAGATCACCCTCCACATG
The DNA here is from genome assembly GCA_025447755.1 of Corythornis vintsioides. NCBI lineage: Eukaryota > Metazoa > Chordata > Aves > Coraciiformes > Alcedinidae > Corythornis > Corythornis vintsioides. Next base: position 14,910 of record JAOEGS010005438.1, read on the forward strand.
CTTGGGAAGACTTAGTGAATGAATTGGGTGATGCTTCCTGGTGCACTGGCTTTGTCATTTAGGGGTTTTTCCTGAGTGTCAGTAGCTAAAGTACTAGCTCTGAGATAGACATGATGATCAATTATTCCTCAAAAAGTGAAAATGAAGCCAGCTCTTGGGACTACCCATGTGGGTAAGGATAACAGGCCACCTATTTTTTATATTAAAGCTAGCAAGATTAAAATATCTCAGGTCTGGGTAGTCAGCTGGAGGTCTCTGATATTGTAACCTTCAGGAACAAGTTGTGAAAGAACAGATTCATACACATGAGTTCTGCACATTTAGAGTAATGAGAGAATGCTCAAAAACATATATTCAAAACACTGCTCTATTTTAAGAATTTGTTTTAAAAAATGATCCTTTAAATAAATAAATAATTTTTTAAAAAGGCTTTATCTGAATAAAGGGCTCTCACAAGGTCTTCCCAGGCAAATACAACACAGCCCTCGACATTTCTCCAACTGTCAGCTTTCCTCTTGGGAATTCCAGTTTTCAAGATTCAGACTTTGAAGTAGAACAAGTCCTGCTGCATTTTTTGTCTCAACACATCAATGGAGTTTAAACTATGTGCTTCACAGTGGAGTCTGTTTCTGTTTTGTGTCTTCTGAAGGGCTGCAGCAGGGTGCCCAGATGCACTTATTTGTATGCTTAAGTGAAGATTTCACAAGGCCAAAGGCAAAAAAAAAATAATAATAATTAATTAAGTCACTGCTAAATGAAAGTTAAACACAGGCTCTCTAGTACTAATTTTTAATATGCATTTTCAACAGATGCTGGGAGGTGAAAACTAGTTTTCCTGTGTAGAAAGTGGTTCTTGGCTGCTGGAAAACCATTTTACCTATGAAAAAGGGCAATACCTGAAACTCACTGTTATCTAGAAGAGTTTTAAACACAGATGTTAAAAATACAATATTTAAAGTGAATTCTGTTAAGATACAAAAGTATTTTTCTAATGAAACAGGGAAGAATGTCCAAAAGAGAAAAAGGAAAGCTGTTTTTCAGTTACATGTTTTCATTGTTCCTTGTTTAGCTTGTTCCTTGTTTAAGCTTTATGCACTCAGACTTTGAGGAGAGGGGAATTTGCCTGAATGCTGCTTTTGTATCTGATATATCTCTGATAATCTTATGTATGCCTTATCTTTGTGACACATGAGGTAGAATTAAAATTATAGTGACCTCAGTGAGAAAAGAAATAGCAGGAAGGGATCTATCAAACCTGGCAATATTTTGCACATTTTGAAGCCAGTCTAACCAGTTCAGAAAGTCACATGGCCATTTCCACCCCTGAAGGGAGAAGAGGATTTCCCTAAGAAATTAGAGGAATTAAGCCTCTTTCTTATTTCACATTTGGGAAGCCTTTTTGTGCATGCTACGATGAAAGCACCAGCTGGTTTGGTGCAGCAAGGAAGCATACATATCACCAAATCAGATGCTGCATTTCTTACAATAATTTTGCCTATGCCTGCCTTTTGGCTGTGTACTCTGCTGCTTTAATGAAAATTACTCCTGATTTTTAACAGGTGAGATCAAAATCAGGTCATCTGAAAATAACATACTCTCCATAATTAAGGAGTTGTAAACTAGTTGACTGTCATACAAAGTACTTGGAGTAGCAGACACTTGTCATGGGCCATGTGGTTTGTGCTTCAGTAAACCAGTAGGGGAAACAGGGCTAGGAAGGAGGCTGAAAAAGGTACAGGTAGATAGGGCAAATATCTACTTCTTTTCAATCAAGCCAAAGATTTTTTGATCTTTGGTCTTTGAAATCACCAGTCTGGAACCATTAATGTCTGTTATGAAGTGAGTACCATTTTCCCTTTTTATTTGCACCCTAATCCATAAGGATTAGGCAAGCATCATATTGCACAGAAGAAAGGCAGATTTCAGATTAAAATTCTTGCCAGGTGATTGAGACATTTTGTCTGAAAGTTTCAATAAACATGTCCACTGAAAAGTATCAGCTGTGTCTACAGTTGCTGGTGTGAAACAAAGAAACATCTGTTATATATATGTTTTGGACACATAGAAAAAGTCTGAGCCAGGACTAAGGGTCAGGAATGCTATATATATATATGGCATAAAATGCATTTCTCACATGTAAGCATAGCTAATGTTCTGGTACTTTGATAACATCCCCTGCAGTGAAATTACCACCTAGGGTGAGTTTTCAGTGCCTTCACTCTTCATACACAGAAGTACAAGTTAGCCCAGCACTAAATCAGCCTGGTTAAAAAAGAAGACCCCTGCCAGCCACAAGCACAAGCTCTAGATGGATAGAAGTAGCTACACACTTAGCTTTGGACTCAGTTTAGAATAAAAACTACAAGAGCTGCCTCTTCAGCCTATGAAATTTGTGACAGTAACAATCATAATCTGGAGAATCTAGAAACACAATTACCTCAACTTCTAAAGAACAGGCTATTAACTATTTTTTTTCCCTAAAAAACAGCAGCATAGACATAAAATGGTTACTTACAGGTGACAGCTGTTTGATTTATTTGAAAGTGTAACAAGATGAATGCACACAAACATGCACAGGGTTTCATGCTGCCTGTAATATTTCAGGTTTCATATACTCTCTGTCTTCCTCTCCAGCCATCTCTGCATCCATTTCTTGAAAATATTGAGAAATCTTTGTTAATAAGTATTTAACCTGTTCAACCTAGATTTTTTTAAAAGATATACTTAAAAATATTTTTATGGCTAAGTTTTGTTGATCAGATTGACCAATCAAAATAAAAGGCCTGGAGCCGGACAGTGTAATTTTCTTAGCTTTGTGTCAAGTTTGTATTAATGGCTTAGCAGAGAAGTAAAGGAAAGTAAAAGCGTCAAGGGGAAGCACAAAGATTTAGGGAACTGGAGGATGGCTGCTTACTGAGACCCTGCATGAGCATGCACACAGCAAAGCCAGCCTTGTGCTTCAAAGGATAGGAAGAGAGTGTCTTGTTGAAAGGAGACGTGAACAGGGAAAAGCATGATCCCCTAAGCAGTACATCTCACATAATTTTATCCCCTTTTCCCCTGAGATGTCAGGGCAAAAGGTTAATAGCTGAAGATGATGTGGGTCCACAGCACAGCTCAGTCTGTCTAATTATTTCTACAGGCCTATCTTCTCACTGTAGAGAGACAAAAACTGCATCACTTCTGCTACTAGCCAATACCTTCAGAAATGATTACCCAGATCTGGCTGGTGTCTTCATAACCAGCATGATTTGCCAACAGTGACACATTCAGGAATGGTGGGAATAAACATCAGTGTAGCAAGGGATCATGTCTAATTGAGGCATTTCATCTGTAAAACATTGAAAAGAGGGAAATAAACCAAATCTTAAACTGTGCAATGATTCATGTGAATGACATCTACTCTATCTGGATCTGAAGGCAAGAAAATTAATCCATGGAGAAGAGGTCTTGCTGCCCCCTCTGGCTCAAATCTTAGAGGACTGAGTGAAACAAAACAGATCTTAGAGGGCAGCGATAGCCTTTTACCTGAACAGCAGTGGTATAACCAGTGACTGCTCGGTTACAAGCTAGCTTGTTATCTAAAAAAGGAAGACAAATGTGTTTCCCATAGAAATCACTTTACTGTGGAAGCTCCTCCTCTATTTTCAGAAATGTGTTTGGTACATGCTCACAGATGTCTTTGGAAGAGCATTTCCTCCCTGAGAACCAGAGGGATCAGCAGCATAAGGAAAGAGCATATGGTAAAGTCTTAGCCCCAGGGGGTATGTAGATTGGACTTTGCTCAGCATTTTTTTAGATATATGACTCTTCCCATGGAAACAAGTTTGATTTAGAAGAAAGAGGAAGGTTTTGTATCAAAATTTCAGAACAGAAAAGCAACTACCTTTTCAGGAAATTAATATTGCCTCCTCCAGGTCCTATCTTTGAAGCTTTTAACTACAGTGCAGAATAAAGTCTTTTCTTTTTGGAAAGAGTGGAGTAAGATCAGTGAGCTAGACAAATATATACTAGAGGAAGCAGCAAGACTATGAAGAAGGTTAATCTATGAAGAAAAACCCTCTGCTAAGCAGAAAAGAGGAAATACATCTTTTCCAAAACTTTCACAGTAAAAGCTCATAGAAAAATGTTGGCACTGCCTTTCAGATGGGATTTACCCATTTATTTTAAACAGCAAGTTTTTGGTTTTTGGCTCAACTTGGACAGTTCCTGTGTCTCAAGACCTGAGCACAGACAGGAGCAGTCCTTCTGAACCTTGAAACCCTGTGAGGGAGCACAAGCACTTCTTCAGCACCTCTGCTCAGCACACTGGCATCCACATGTGGAGGATGAGGTCAGCATCTTTAGAGGCGTAACTGCTCAAATCAAAGGTTTCACACATGTGGAGGATGGACGACATCACTGTATATAACTGCTGAAGTGAAATGTTGTAATGATCATGTACAAATTGTTGTTTCTTAAGGTTTGTCATCAGGCAAAGTTCAAATAGATGTTTTCTTCAAGCAGATAGGTGGTATGCAATTTTTTTACCATGAATGATTTACTTTATCTAGCATGGAGACTATTGTTATAAATAATTTAGCATTTCTCATTCATGCTGTTCAATATTAACTACATCCAACGTCCTTATTAGCCATATCACAACAGAAGATTCTCTCTAATTCATTCAGTTCTCAAATGCTCAAGAGAGAAAAACTCCTTGACAAAGAGTAGGGAGATAAAATTTAAATTTTATTTAAACATATAATATTATAAATGTATATACATATACTTATATAAACATATATATACATATATGTATATTACATATATATATAAACTTATATCATAAGTTAAATAAGCAATATATTGTATTCATGTTGGTGAAATGAAAACCAGTGAACAGCATATGTGTGTGAATTTGTAAGTTATATTCTGCTTATGCCAAAATAACTTTCTTCCTTTAGACCTCATCTAAACCCCTGGGGACCGGGTTTAAATTTTGACAACCTGATCTGAGATAGAAGGTACAGAGTGGAGAGAGCATGACACTGAATTTGCCTGCTAGGCTGATAGCTTGTATTAATGCAGCTATGCTAGTAGTGAATTACAGGATCTCATTTTGGACATTGTACAAACATTCAGTGGATAAAGAGTAAGATATCATTTAGTTTGCATTCACATCTTAAGCCAGAGCCTTAACTTTACATGGCTTTTAAGATACCATGTGTTATAAAGAGGTGGATTAAGATTTTGAATAGTAGACATTTTTTCTGCAAGACACTTCAGTGTAATTTATGGGTATTTAATATACTTCCAGAGAGCAAAATTATGTATACAACTTTTCTGAGCATGCACCAATCATCATAAGAACCCCAAAGTAGTTAAAAAAAATAGTAAAATAGTTCAATATTGCTACTAAAAAAAATGGAGAGTTCATGGAAAGGACAAAGACAAAACACATGCCTGGAAAAATAGGACTGGTAGAGAGTAACAGTAAAAAATCTTGTCCATAAGATCCTTAATGTTTGTAAGCTACATGTGGCAACATGGAGAATTTCAAACTACAGTATGTCAAATTTATGAGGTGTAAAAGGACATGTCCCTTACCCTTATGTAAAATAATGGCCATAAAGAAGCTAAAAACATTCCTGAGCAGATCTGTAATTTAAAGTGTTCTGACTGGATTCTATGAGAAAGTAGGTGGGTCTTTTTAGTTGTCTCCAAAATCTGTCATTAGTTGTTATCAATTTTAATGTTTCTACAGTGCCACTGTCTGGAGCATGTAAGTGCCAGTGTATCTTCAACAGCATGAGAATGTTACTCAAGTGACTTGATATTTATGGTATGAGTCTCATGTGAGCTTTCAAAAGTGTCTAAAGGCACATAATGATAAAACACAATGAAAGCAGGTGCTCCAAAAAAATGTGATTGTGACTTTTTCTTTCTACCCTTAAAAGAACAAAGCAGCACTATTTTATTGTATATGAAGAAAGTTTGTTTGTTTCCTTTGTCTATGTTATGCAGTTTCTGGCTGTACTTTGTTACATGAATGGTTAAGCCTTTATTTTATATCAGGAATGTGTCATTACTGATTTATGAAAAATTTAGTCCATCCTCCAAGAAAGAACATTTCTGAGCATTTGTTTTTATTTTAAGTTACAAAAAAAAAATCCATAAATACATGGAGTTACCATAAAGCTAGTAATTTAAGGCTGTGACTTTTTGAGCTGGGTTCCATTCCTTTTTCTACCACAAATTTAATTTCTGGTCATGGCCAAGACAGCTCCTTTCTTGTCTGCAAAGAATGAAGACATCTTTTCTGAAAGGTGTCTAATGAAGTTGTTTATGACAAAGCATTTATAAGACCTTTCAGACATATTAAAAAAACCCCAGATTTCAAAAACATTTCCCTGTTCTGAATTATCTCCATTATTCAATAACAAATACATAAGATCTGCAGCAATAACTCAGAAATTATATGTATATGTATTGTAAGTGTGCAAGCTATTCAAGTTAATTTTAGAACTAAATACCTAAAG
>JAOEGS010005440.1:0-35162 GCA_025447755.1 Corythornis vintsioides
GCCTCTTACACTGGGTTGAACTTTCCTGGCCCTAATGTGTTCTTACAGCATTCTAAGAGGTGGGACAGGTTAATAAACTGTATAAAAGCATATAAAAATATATATGTTTGTAACAAATTCCTGTCTATATTTTGAAGATATTGAACAGTTTGACATTCATGTTGTTGCAGAAGAAGAACACAAAGTGGTAAGACTTGAAAATTCTTTGGTTTTGAGTTGTGGGTTGTTTTTTTTCTTTAATTGAAAATCTAAATATTTGACTTTTTGGGGTTTTTTTTATACTGGGGCAAGACAAAGTATATTAAAGTATTGCTAGTATGGAAACATGCAGCTCACCAGAAAACTGATTGAAAAACCTGTATATTGTGTAGTCTATGAGGATAGTGACTTCTTTGACAGGGTTTTGTTTCCTAAATGCATCTGCATGTTAGAGCTGGGAGTAAGCCTGGTGTGCATACATTGTTAAACCATTTACAGTGTTTGCAGTCACCTTCCTAACCTTGCCTTTGGGAGCCTGTGTCCCAGCAGAGCATGCATTTAAAAACAAACAAAAGACAAGTGCTGTGAGTGTTCCAGTCTCCCTTGCCTCTCATCTTTTTCCTGTTCTTAGTATGAATTTGTCTTCAAATTGTGGATGTTTTGCTTAAAACACCTATTGTTAATAAACATAGATATAATATAGGTTTTCATGACACAGTTATTGAATGTTTCACTTTATGGAGAGAAATGCAGATGTGGAAGGAGAAAGTTCAGGTCCTGATTTTCAGTCAGTGTTTAGTGGTTTTCTCAATGGTATCATTGCTTTTAAAGCAGATGGACTTCATATAACTACAAGAGTAGGGTAAAGACTAAGTGTAATCAGAAAAAATAGATCTGCCTGGTGGCCTAACAAGGAGATTTGATTTGGTTGACATGAAATCTCCCTACATCTTTCAAAGGTGCATTGATACAATCACAGCACATTCCACAATTCCAACCCTTTCCCTACTGCCTGGGCTGTCCATCACTGGCTGGGAGCTTGGACAGAATCCCTTTTAGAGCACAGCACATCTTCCTGCAGTGGTTCATCCTGCACTGGCTGTCCTGTGTCACTCCTCTGAGTGCTGCCTGTTTTCCTTTGCTCACTGAGCAGCCTAAGTGGTGAAGCTCTCAAGGCAGCAGTGTAGGTGTAGCCTGAAATCATAGAATCATAGATATTAGGGGTTGGAAGGGACCTAGAAATAGGTGCTGAAAGCTCTGCTTCCCATCTTAAGCTGAGCACCTTGCACACAACAGAGGTAGGCTTTGTGCAGCTAACAAGTAGCTCATTCCTTCCAAGCACCTCAGCATTTGGCTCTCTCCTCTCATGGTCTCTTCTGCCACCTCTAAAGCACAGGCTGGAATTGTTACAGACCCTTATTTGACAGCTTCTGATGATCTTTCTTTCCCTTTAGGTGATTCAAAACTCAGGTCAACTTCCAAGAGCCAGAGTTGCAGATGATCTCATTTGGGCACAATGGGATATGATGGAACAAAGGCTCTTCTACATTGTTCCGAAGGTGAGATGCAAGTCATTCCAGTAGCTTTGTTCCAGCCTGTGACAGTAAAGGTTTGAGTGTTTGCCTTTGGTTTTCCTTAGTCTGCCTCAAATAACCTCATGCAAAAGCCAGACTTTGTGCACAGTAAATTGCAAGACTGGTGGTCTTAGTGCTTTGTATAAAAAAAGGTGGTGTTGGTATTTTTTGCTTTACAAAAGGTCTTTTTTTGCTTTACAAAAAGATCTAAATCTACCAGAAACTGTCATAAGTGTAATGCCTCTGTTCTAGAGAATTCCCATCCAGAAAATCCACTGTCCACAGTTACTGAGTGACCAAAGGAGGGCAGGTTCTTGGCTAGAAATGCTGAAACTTTGGGTTTGTTTGTTTTGTCCGAGGGACTGTTTGCCCTTGATGGATTCTTTGTAAATAAAAAAAGATTTTTCTGAACTCTTCTTAGCCACCAAAAAAAAATAGGGGTGTTAGGAAATAGCAGGAAGTGAACTGTGATGGAGAAATCTATTCCTGTTCTTGTTGCTGAGCTGCTGTGGTCAGTTCAAGAAGGGTAAGATGCAGTTCTTTTTGCCATATAGGTAGCTATGGAAAACATTGGGTTTTTACCTTTCTAGAGTGTGTGTGTGTGAGACAGAGTGGGGGCCCACGCAATTATAGATGATTGGCAGATAATGAGCAGGGCCAGGAAGGAAACATGTCACACTGCTATTGTGGGGGGTTATATGTGGTTTTACAAGTCATCTTTTGTCCCCTAACTTCAAAATATCTGATAACAAAGCAAGTAGAGTGTGGAGAATGATGTGGTGTATCCAGTCCCATTTCAATCTGTGTAATATTTCTATTTTGTCTGTTCCAAAACACATCCTCTTAATTTCAGGAATCAAAGAATACTTTAAAATGTGTCCAGTTTTATCCTGATGAAAATTTTAACTCAATAGTAAGTCTTGAGTACTTTCTGTATACAGTGGGTTTGACTGGGGTGTAACTGTTTTCCAGGCACTGAGCTAGACAGAGATCTATTTCAGTCTTTTATTACTGGGAATTTTGTAGAAGAAAGCTGGGCTTTGTTTTTCCAGTTATTTTTTGGTTGGTTGGCTTAGTTTTATTTATTTGGTTTTGGGGTTTTTTTATTTTGTGGGTTTTGGTTTTGTTGGTTGCTTGTTTTTTAATATAATTACATTATTTTCAATACGAATATATATTCAGTCATTCAAGTTGTGCCATGGCAAAGTAAATTCAGGTTTTTTTAATTGCACATATGTTGACCCAGAAGTGATTTTCATGGCACTGTACTATTATACTCAAGTAGTGAAAAGCAGGGTTATCAAATCTGCTGGTCAAAGAAACCATGTACTAAATTTTGTCAGTTTGAAGTGAGACAGGAAAATCTGTTGCAGCCAAAATCCAGAGAACATAACATAAAAATTACAACTGTGGAACATGTAATTGTTAACTAGAGGTTAAATGTCTCACAAAGTATGTGGGGGTTTTGTGGTGTATTTGTTGGGGTTTTTTTACAAAAATGAAAGATCTTTTATGTTTTGGGGGTTTGTATAAGGATTAGAGGAGGATAAATAAACTTCCTTAAAATGTTGAACGTGGTGAAATGTGAGTTTGACACCTTTTACTGGCCTGAGAAATTAATCATCATATGCTGACCTCAGTAAATAACAGTTTTGCTTCAATTTTTGGTTAACAGATGGAATCACACCTGGATATTTCCATAAATGACACACAATTAAAGTAAGGGGTTTCTTTAATGCTTTCTTTTGCTTTCTTTTTTAATATATGGTATATGTTTTGCAAACCTAAATAACACTTGTCCAGACCACAGTACCTTTGTTGGCAGTTACATAAGCACAGTATGAACACTGTGTCCAAACCTCCAGCTCCTCTCCTGTTAATTAGGATTAACTGCAAAATGAAGTTTAATCCTTGATTGCTTTGTGGTGCCATTTAAAAAAGTTGTTTGAAGAACTAGCTGTAGGTTAAACTCTCCTTCCCCTGAGTATTCTGTGCCTGTTTAAATGAATCTGTTCTAACCTTGGCCACTCAGTGGTGATGTCAGAATTCCTGTCGAGGGAAGCTCTCCATTTTTCATGGCAGTTACATGTTTCCCTGGGCAGTGAACCAGCCCAGTAGCTCCTTTTTATAGCCTCTATGATACTGTCTTTGCTTTTTTCTCCTCTAGCTTGCTATGTGCAGGCAGCCTGCACTTTGGAAGGCTGAGATTCAGCATGATGTACACATGACTGCTCCTGAGCTGCTCTCCTTAAGGCTGCCTTTTAATTGAGGAAAAACCAGTCAGGATGGTCTGACTGCTGAATCTGTCATAATTGATTTCACCCTCATCTGTTCAGTCTGTTGAAGCTACATTCCAAAAAGGCCTGTTTCCTTTGGTGAGCATAAAAAGGGAGGCCAAAGCTCCTAGGTCAGCTCTCAGTAAGTGAAGGCAGTTGAGTCCCACCCTGGCCCAAGGGTGGCACTCAGAATGTCTCAGTGCCATGCAGAAGGTCCACGTGGTGCTGCTGCACATGCAGGTTGCCCTAAAAAGGCAGCATATGCTCTTGCAATTAGTACTCAAAAGATCCAACTCCTGCAAGAGCTTCTGTGAGCTACAATTTCTATTCAAAGGGTTATAATATATGGATTTTTTTTTCCCAAAATAATTGCTGAAGACTTACTGGGAAATCCCTACAGGATCAAAACCCTTCTGGAAAAACTCCCAACCAAATAAAAAAGCCAAAACAGACAGGCCACAATCTTCTGCTGTATGTTTTGCCTGGTAAAAAATAGGACTTGTAGATGAAAAGATGTGTAAACCCATTAAAGCACAGGCAGCATCAGACTGAAAAAGCATAGCTTGCTGTAAAAGGTTCCGTGTGAGTGTGATTTTTGTGGTTTCTTTTTGAGTACTTCCACTGAAATGAGAGTGGCTAATTGCAGATTAAAATGTAGCTTTACAGACTGGGAGAGTTGGGCTGAAAAGCCTTTGAGTTCTCAAGGATGATGGATGTTTGATTTCTTGTACTTCAGCAGGATGTGATTTCACTTCAAAATCCAGGAATGGTTGGACAATGATGCAATAAATGAATATGAAGTTTGCAGGGTGTAATCAAAATTGTTGATTTCTGATAACATTGTGCAGTCTGGGGATTCTCATTTCTAACAGCATTGAGTGGATTGATTAGAGCTTAATTTAACTTGCATTAGAGAACATTTGATTATCATTTAATTAGGATGTTTTCATTACATAATGGCTGTTCTCATGATCTTTGTGTTGTGATGACTTGATCTTTATTGATCTTTATTTGCTCATAGACTTGTGAATTTTGGATATGATTACTGTCAAGACCCAGATGTTGCATCTAAATCTTTGAACCTTCAGGTTTTTACAAGTAAAGCAGGTAAAGAATGAATACAAGTGTCAAAATGATCTTCACTGGTAATTATTGTACAGTGTAATCATAATTGTTTACTAAATTTCTTCATAAGGCATTATATATATTTGTTTAATTGTGGGGTTTCTTGCTTGTTTTTTTTTTTCTTTTTAAAAAATGGAATCATTTTATTATTTGTTTGGAGTTTTTTTGTATGAGTGTGAGATTTTTATTAGTTTAGAGAACACTTGATATGTAACTGTGAGAAGAAGGAAAGGCAGCTGTGTGCTATTTATATTTTTCTGAAGGTTTTTTACCCTCTGAAAGCTGCATTACAAGTTGAGGTGAAGGGTCCCTAGCATTTTATAGATTATAATAGATACACAAATAGTAAAACAGTCACCCCAAAATTTTCTGGTAGTCCAAAGGACAGGTATCATGCATGATACTTCAGGGTTTAGTATATATGTTTTGTATCACATTATTTAAATTATTTAAATTATTTAAATTATTTAAACCTAAAATGTTCCTTAAACCTTTAGGGTTTAGGAGTCTCCCTGCACCCTGAGCCAGGCTCTATTTCTATTTTGGTTTTTATTATCATTTTTATTAAAACTTGATCTCAAGAGGCCAAATTCAAGTGTGGAAAATGTTATTGTTTTGTACAGATGTACTTTTAAACCTCTCCTTGTCTCAGAGCTGTTGAAGTTGAGGCATTCCTTCCAGTCCTCCTGCACCAAGACTGTTGTTTGGGTACCCTGAAGTCAAACATTCTTTTCTGTCTGGCAATAGAGTGCCAAAGTTCTGTGTGGAATGATTCCCATGCACTTTTCATTCTGCTTACTGTAAACCCCATGATTTAACCATTACATTTTGTAAATGGGACTATTGCTTGTGGCTTTTCATTCAAGATTTGAAAATGAGGATTGGATTGCACAACACGTTTTGAATAAGTTTGGAGCAAATGGTTTTGTCAGAGACCATATGTAGTTGTCAGAGAGCACTGTGGGTCATCACACACAAGCTTCCTTCTGTGCCTCTTCTCTGTGGTCATTTACACAACTGGGTTGCAGTTTGCTATCTCTGTTTGTGCCATTTGGACATCTCTGGCAAAGAATAATTGGCTTGACTTCAAAATGGACTATTCCATGCAGCTTCCCATTTACTAAAGCTGGTGTTGGCTACTTGCAGCGTGAACTCTGAATGTAATCACTCTTCCTTTCCCAGACATCCCAGGAGAAGAGAAGCAGCCCTGTTCCTTAACTCAGCACAGACTTTGTCTCCAGAGAAAACCCCCTGTGTACTTCTAGATTAGCTGAGATCAAGCAGCTCTAGTTGCAGAATTAACTGTATCTCCAGAATTCAGTAGTTATTTAAACAACACTGGGCTGTGATGTTTTCTTTTAGTGCCTCAGATTGATTTTTAAATGCTTCCTTTTTTTTCACTTTGTTGTGATTGAGGGGGTTTTTTTCCCTTTATTTCTGGAAAGATGAGTCTATACAAAAATATCTTTGTGAGTCTTTTCACTTTTAACTACATCTCTTACTGTTTGCAAGTGATTTTGAAACAGGTAGTGTAGAAGAGCTGGGTGTGCCTTTGCATGAAACACCATATAGGTGCAGTGTGCTAACAGCACAAGCCAGGTCTCATTTGCACAGAGGAACTGGGGAATGAAAGGAATTTGTTTTAGAGCACTCAGAGACTCTGAGAATATAAAGGTTTTGCCAAGACAACCTCAGATGTCACATTGCTTGCACACTTGCTGATCTGAGGCTGGTGTTTCTGTATCAGTGAAGCACCACTGGATGTTTTCTGTTGTTCATAGTCCAGTTTGTTGGCTTTTGGAGCAGTGTTCAGGAGCTGAAAGATGCACATCTACTAATAGTCCCCATGGGTACTGTTTGTGTGATCCCTGTGCACACATGAGTGCCAGTGCATGTTTACACTGACACCTCAGCCTGGGCACACTCCCTGTACACAACAGGGTAGCACAGTAGCCTCCAGCATGCAAGAAAGACATTTGCAGTGTTGGAAGGGAGCTGTTGCTAATGAAACAGCATGGTGGGTTGCTGGAGCTTTTCCAGTCTTCCTCATGAGTCCTGATGCTACTACTTGCAAAATTATGCATGCTCTGTGAGGTGCCAAGTGCTCTGGCAAAATGCCTTGTTGGCTAAATGACTCCAATAGCCAAGCAAAGCTGTATCAAACAGTATTCAGTCAGCTAAGAAGAAGAAAAAAACCCAGAAACAAACAAAAAACCAAGCTGCATCTCCACAGAAAGTAGTTACTTTCCCCCAGAGTGACAAGTGCCTCAGCATCAGAGCTGCAGTGCAGTGTTGTAGTCTGAATTAGGAGGCATTTTAAACCTTTATTTTTTTTACAGAAAAGTATTTATTGCTATTAGCTTTTATTTTTTTTTTTTAATTTATTTTCATGTGATAAACTTCCAATAAAGGTGAAAGGTGAAAGGCCACAGTTGTGGCCCAGCTTTCCCAGCTGTGTTGGTTTGGAAGCTGTTTCTAATGTGAATGCCAAAGCAGGTTGCCAAAGCATCACAGTAAGTGGATTAAAGTTTTTCTAAAGGCAATGGAGGGAGCTCTACCATCCAGTGCAGTCAAAACAGTATCAGTCTGGTTTGGAATGAGGCTGGGAGGGGGGAGCTGCCTGCACACAGTACCTTGGCTGACATCAGCTTGTGCCAAGGGCTGACTTTTCTCCTAAAAAAGGAATTAGCAGCTCTTGGGCTGGAAAAGGGAGAAGTGACTGTCATTTCTAGTGTGAGAAAGCTCTAGTAGTGAGTGTATCATGCTGCTGCCAATATGAAATTCCTTAGAAAGCAAACAGTGCTTTACTGTGTTGTTCTGTGCATATTTGACAGTCCCTGAACAGAAAATATTTAGAGATTGAGGCAGTCTGTGGAGAGACCTGATCAGCTTTCTGGCTGCAAGCAGGATTTCTGCTGGGAAGGGCTAAAAATCTACTTCTGAAGAGATCTGGCCATGCCAGAGTGCAGGTTTCCACTGTCCCAGAGCCTTCTCTGCTCTCCTATTTTGTGTTTCACTAAGCAAATGATGGTTAGAGATACAAAATATAAAATTCCATCATGTTTACCATTATTTATAGAGATTAGTTTCCAATTTGAAATATTCTTCTTTAATATTGTGTAGTGTAAAGATCTATAGGTATTCAGGTAGACAAGTCTCTTTTCTTTTCCTTTTTTTTTGTCTTTTTAGGAGGCTTGTGTGTGTGTTGTAGTCTAGCCTCTGATATCCCTGATGAAATCACATACTCCATCTACTTTTTGCACAAAGGTAAGATTAAGCTGTGAAGTTATGCTTTATTTTGGAGAAAGCTGCTTTGCTGAGAGTCACAGAATGCTCTGCAGAGCAAATAACTCCCTGAGTCTGCAGGTACAGCTGCTGTCTAAGTTGAGTTCTAGCTCTTCAGACCTGCTGGTTTTTCACAATGTTTTTTGTTTTGTATTTGAGAGGAATCAAGAACATTTAACAGGATCTCTTAACTGGGGGGGAGAGGTGAATTGTTTCTCAGTTGAAGCTGCATAGGATGGAGTAATGTTTTTGTGGCTGACACCCCTGTGTCACTCTAAGTGATTGCCTTCTTGTGTCAGGAAGCTTTTCAGATGTCAGAGCAGCACTAATGTGTTCCTTTGCTGCTGGAACTTTGCTGTGGGATTGCATCAGCTGCATCTTTGTGTTCTTGAAGACATTAGTAAATTGGAAAAGCCTGTCTGGGTGTGTCAGCACTTTGCTTTGCACTGCTAGGAAGGGCTGACTGCCCCAGATGTACTTGGGCACCAGCACAACCCTCCAGCCCTGTCTGTATGAGGGAGAAACTGAGTAAATGCAATGATGTAGATCAGTTGCATTTGAAATGATCTCCACCAAAGGGAGCTGTTTGGTGCAGAGCTGGCTGTGGATTCATTCAAGACTCCTCCATCATACAAGAGAATATTAAGAGTGGTGCTGAGGTGACCCACAGCAGAGTGCTGTATCACAACACATTTTGGAGACATAAAAGGAGTTTGGTCCATGCTGCAGCATCTGTAAATCCAGAAGGATGCTTCTTCCCAGCACCTCCTCAGGCAGTCACTTGATGCAGGATAACCAGAGCTCACAGTGCTGTGTGTTCTGCACTGCTGGCAAGTGTCAGGGTGCTGACCATGAGTAAACTGACTCATCTCAAGCAAACTTCAGTCAGTATCTTGTGTGAAAAAGTCTTTGGTTTAGATACCACTTTATCTGTCGTGTTGCTGTTGGTCTTGGAGCTCTCACTTGTCTTTTTTGCAGTGTAAATAGAGCACTTTCTGCTAGAGTCAGGATTCAAAGTCCTGGATGAGTGACTGAAACCAGGAGCTGCTTTTTCCCTTGGTGGAAATTGTCTTATATTGAATTTTCATTCAATATTAAGTGGCATCTTGGCCATGACACTATTCAGCTTTAGGATATGACAGCATGGACATTTGGAGGCCAATTATAGTCTCCTTAGTATTTTAATCTTCAACTTTTCTCAGAGACTGAGGTAGTTTGAGGGCTCTGTATCATTCCACTGGATGCTAGAAGCATGATGTGAGTCTGGAATAAAATATCAGCTGTGCTGATGCAAAGCCCATGCAAACACAGCAGGTCTGAAACCAGCCCTGAATTAAATGATAGCAATAGGGATGCATATAAACAAACTGAAATTCTTTAACACAGCTGAAAGGTCACCAAAATGGGCAGCACAAATATGAAAAGGATTTGTATTTGAGGGATTTTTTTGGAGGAAGGTAGTTGGCTGGAATGCTTCTTGAAACACAAGCAGAAGCTGGGTGGTGAGTGGCCAGTTCTCACATGCTGAAGAAGTGCGTGGTGTGGGTGCAGGGCTGCTAAGTGTGCAGGAGCACTCTGTTTAGGGTGAAGAAAATCTCTCTGTGCAGACAAACCCATAAACCAGTCTCAGATATCTGTGTTTGGGTGTATTGGCACTGCTGAGGTTTCCAACTATGCTTGGCTCGTAACAGATGGTGTTTATTGTTTGGGTTTTTAAAAAGTATTCTTCTTTTTCCCCAGGTTACAACAAAACTTTTACAGTTTCTCTAGAAAGAACAGAATCTCATCAATTGAAGGAAGTGGCTTTTATGAACCTTGGTAGGTTGCTTGTGTTACTTCCCCCATGTGACTGCCCTTTTCTGGTCCCAGTAGGGAGACAAATGCCTAACCCTTTTCTAGAAGGAAGGGATTTTTTTTTTCCCTTGACTTTTAAGTAGTTTTGTTATTTTGCTACTTTTTTTTTGTGTCTAACTTTTGTATTTGGCATTTTCTGCTGCAATACTTTATATTAGCAACTTCCTCTGAAATAGCCTCAATCTGCTCTGGAGATCAGCTGCTCAGTTATATCTCAAACCTCTTGAATCCTCCCCTGGAAACCTAAATGAATTGCTAGTGTTTCCTGTGTTAATACAACAGCAGCTTTTAATTAACTCCTTTGATATTTCCTAGATACAATCAATTCCATCAGACAGAAGTGAGCCAAGATGAGAATCATGTGAAACAGCCTCTTAAAGCAAATAGGTGGACAAGTGCTAAATTGACCACTGTTATTTCTTTAAATAGACTACTATGTGGCTGCTTATTTGCCTGGCCAGTTCCTGCACCTCCTCAATATTCAGCATCCTGACCTCCTGTGCTATAGTTTATTTCTGACAGGTACAGTAAAACTGCTGCTTGAAACCATTTTATTTTTGTTGTAATGGAAACCTGTTCATATCTCTTTACATGAAAGTTGTATTTCTCAGTGTTTGCTTTTATTGCACAGTGCTCTGAAGAAGAGGGATAGAGATTGAAAAACCAAAAATGACATTTTTGTCAATTCCCATTAAATGGCAAAGAGAGGATCTGAAGTGACATTTCATACTCCATCTATTATATACTTGTAGCTTGTTATGAAATGGAAGAAGACCTTTCACTGAGTTTGAAACTCTTTGCCTTGGATTCATAGTTTCCCTTCCCCCATCTTTGCACATGCCTCCACTGTTCTCAAATTTCACATGGAGATGTAAATTTGATTTTACATTTCCTTCCTCCAATTGAGCTGCTCTAAATGTCTGTGTTTGGAGGGTGTGGGGAGAGGAAATCTGTGTTTCCTTCACCTGATCAGTCTGATGCAATTTGATTTAGTCTCATCTGAGAGGCACGTTACTTCATTTCCAACAAACATGGCTTTATGGGAAGTGGGTTATTTTTGGAAGTGTGGGGCCTTTGTTTGAAAACAGAAATCTGTTCTTCTGATTGGGTGAAGCAGAAGTGAGTAATGGGAACTGGTGCAGGGACAGCATCACAGGAAGCTAATACCTGCTGTAGATACATAAAAAATACTGTCCTGCTAGAAATGAGTGGGAAGCATCCCTGTTGGGTGGGGAGCCTGATTTCTCTGATGCTAAGGGTCTGGGAATCCTATTTTATAGTAGTGTGGTGGTGAACCTTGGTACTAGGATAAAGAAAAGAGGTTTGATCTGATGCTTCAGACAGTAGTCATAAAGCAGAACCTTCCTGTTCTGGCCAATGGCATTCATGGTAAGAGATCCCCCAACACAGGTGTTGTCATGGTTCTTCATCTGAGCAGTTCTGAGTGGTACCAGTCCACTTACCTGCCAGTTCCAGTGTTGAACCTTTCCTACAAGCACTGTGCCCTTCTCTGTTACATCTGATTTATCCTACTGTCCTACAACAACATTTAGAGCCTCCAATCTGCACCTTCTCTGCTTCAGCAGTGGGGAAGAGCTAAGTGAAGAGGAATTTTTTCCCAGTGAGGGTGACAGCCTGGCACAGGCTGCCCAGGGGGTTGTGGAGTCTCCATCTCTGGAGACATTCAAAACCTGCCTGGATCTGTTCCTGGGTGATCTGGTCTGGGTGATCCTGCTCAGGCAGGGGGGCTGGACTGGATGATCTTTAGAGATCCCTTCCAGCCCCTGACATTCTGTGATTCTAGGTATGGACTGTGCTGCTCATTTGCTTTCTCTACCCAGCCAGCACCATTCCTCTTCAGCATAATACCAGAGCAGCTAGTACAAGAGGCAGATTAGGGACCTGAAAGTCTTAAGGGAAGTGCTGGGAGCAGCCAAACTTTCTGTTCTCAGTCCTTTGTCAATCCCCTTGTAGGTGAGGATGCCAGAATTGAGATGTTACAGACCTGCTCCATCCGATGCCCGCTGACGTCGACGGTGGTGGATTGCCAGCTGGGAAGTGTGTATGCCCTGAGCATCAGTGCCAGTGCCCTGCTGCAGCTCCTGCACGACAGCAGAGAAGACAGTGAGAGGCTGGCAGCTCTACACTGTGCCCTGCTGCACTTCCAACTCACACAAGACTTGGAAATGCAGGTGAGCAAAGAAGCTCCTCTAAGTTTTTCCAGTGACTGGTGTCAGATGAAGTAGGGTCAGGGCATGAATGGTATCAAAGAGAAGCCCTGATTCACATGCACCTTTTGGCAGTGCCAAGAGGCTCATCATCTGGGCTGCCCCAACTCCATTCTTGGACAGAGCTGCCCTGAAAACATTTCTCTCTGTATGGCTGCTGAACCCAAAGTGTTACTGCTGAAAACAAAATTTCTCCAGCCTCTTACAACAGCTGCTTAAACACAGGGAAGTGACCAACCCCACTGTTCTCACTCTGGCAGATCATTTGGTGGATCTCTGAGAACTTCTCAACATGTCATTCTTTTGACCCCATTCAAGAATTTATCATTGGTAAGTATCTCTTCTCCTGCATACTGAATTTTCCTGCATATCCCAGTTGTGACTCCAGGAGAAGCCAGAGTGTCACTTAACTTTTTGGTTATGATTGATGTTAATTGGCCTGCACTTTGTGCTGTTAAGAGTCAATATCACTAGTTCAGAAGATACAGAGATCTCAAAATCAGATTGGCAGGAAAACATTCCAAATTCATTCTTCTCTCTAATGGGAGAAATTGATTTATTATTTTAGGTCAATGGAGAGCAAATTCCCCATCTGGCTACTGTCTTGGATATCTGGGATGTAAATAATTTGGAGCTGAGGAACAGATCTCCTTTAGCCCAGCCCAAACCATTTTTTTTAGAAGGATTTGACATATCATGATATTATCTTCTAATAGCTGATGCCTCAGCCTGCCCAGTGAATGTCCTATGCCCTGAGCCTTTGTCCAAAGGACCCCTGCAGTGCTGAGCTGCAGCCAAGCAGCTGACCCAGCCC
Source organism: Corythornis vintsioides (assembly GCA_025447755.1). Taxonomy (NCBI): domain Eukaryota; kingdom Metazoa; phylum Chordata; class Aves; order Coraciiformes; family Alcedinidae; genus Corythornis; species Corythornis vintsioides. Next base: position 13,136 of record JAOEGS010005440.1, read on the forward strand.
TGCAGCCATCTGGAATTCTCTTCCTCCTTTTGTGCACAGAATGGGACCAGTTCCACCATGGAGGAAACAGTTTCAGAGACAGCAGCAGGATTTGTCCCTGAACAAGTGTTAGATAAGGCACTGGCTTTGAAGCCTGCTCTTGTTGACTGCTAGTTTATACAATCCCATCCTCATAAATCTTTTTACATTGCATTCAGCCTCTCTGTACCACAGAATATGTGCAGAAACTCACAACCTGGATAAACTTTTGCCCTACACATCACTGCTTGACTGGATTGGGGTAAGATAACAGCTGGTGCTTCTATAGCTAGATGGAATCTGTTTTCTCTGAGCAGAGCTTCTAGCTTCTATGCCTTACCTTTTGCTCTAAATCCATATCTCTGCTTTATGCCCATTTTATTTTCTCAAGTCTTAACCTTAGGGGTATGGTTTGAGTCCTATTTTTTGTCAACAAATCAAAGCATTTATAAAGAACAATAATGGAATAGGTGGTTAAATCACTGTTTTTGTAATAAACTATTAAGATATTGCTTATCAGAGGAGGTTTATAATAAATACAGAATACATTTAGCAGCAAAATCATGCAGTTATTCCCAAGAGTTTTGAGTAGGTTTACAGAAGTAAAGTAACTTTGGGCAAGACTCTACAGTTAGAGAAAATAGCTTATTTTAATGTCTCTGATCTGACATTGTTGTAATGTGTTCTCTGTCTTTAAATGAAATGAATGAGAGGGACATCTTCCCATTTTGTTTTTGGCAAAACTGATTGCACAGTTTTGTCTGGCTAGCTAATTTCACAAAATAAATGGGGAATGGAGATTCACTTAGATATTCAAACAGGCCCTTGTTTTATGCTAAATGATCTGTATTTTTACAGTTTCTCTGCTTTTATAGGTTATCCCTGGAGTAACATGTGCAACAGACATTATCTCTCTGCCTGTGTTAGAGGTAAGTTCCAGTATAAAACCACATTTGTATTTGCAGATTAGGAGCTTTTTATTTTGTGAGGGGTGTGTGTGGCAAATACTAAAGTGCTGTCCCCACAACCCTGTTCAAAAATAGAGTTGAACAGAAAATTGCTCTGTTGGGAATGGCTCAGGCATTTACTAAAATATCAGTTACTCTGACTAATCTTTGCTAGCTCAAAGATGGGGCTTTTTTCCCCCTTTCTGAAGAGACTCCTTCCATTTAACAGGGAAAATACTTGTTAGATTTGACTGGTAACTCTTCATTTTGTGACTTCATTAACTGGAGGTAAACTTAGCACAGCAGCCACATTTCTCTCCCTGTCCCCACTTGGGACAATATTTCACTGTCTGCCATTGGCACCTGTGATTCATGACCCTCTCACTTGGTTTTGAGCAGAGCATCCTGTGCTTTGCACTGATGCCAGGGCTTTGGCTGAGTAAATCTAGACAAATTCCTGCCCAGCCTGGAAAAGGCAGTGAGCTGGAGGGGGAGAGCTCATGCTGCTTGGGTGGGAAACTATACTTTCCTTTGAAAACAATGTGAATGATTCTTCCAGTCTTCATTCCACTCCCTCAGCTCCAGTTCAGGGAAATACTTTGTGTTTTCCTAAGTGTTCCCCTACAAAATCTGAAAGCAGCCTTTAACAAACATCATCTTGTGGAGGGCTAGTGGGAAGAGCCAGAAGCACTGGGGAGGCCAAAGACTCTCACCTCTTTAAAACACTACAAAATACAGGATATATCCAGAGTCTACTCCCATGTATTGCTCCTACTGTTGCATTGGAGCTCCAAGTAGCTCATAAAGCTTCACCATGGACAAAATCTTTTCAGGTAGGTGAATTGCCCAGTGCTCAGTCAGTGCAGCAGTGAGTCACAGCTGTGCAGATGCAGATTCACAGGACTTCTGTCAGGGAATCAGGCTGTGCATGCTTTGCTTGGGAAGGAGAGCTGGGACACCTGGGAAAATCAGCTCTTGAGAAAATTTGTTGCTGGATAATCCCTGTAATTCACTGAGGTCAGACTTAGCAGGCCTTTAATTTGTCTGAGATTGAACATCAAGCCCCAGTGGGCAGATGCCTTTAGCAGCTATACTTCCTGATTGTGGAACTCATTTCCTATTTCTGTCTGAAACCTAAACAGATTGAAAAGGTCAGAGTTGAACTAAAGACAAGTATTTCCTGCTGCTTTTCAGTGCACATTGCTCTGACTCTTGAGTGAGGACAAAGAGGCAGGGGTAAGGTTTAGTGCACTGGCTACTTGGTACCTCTCCAGTCCCAGAAACCCACCCTGACTCAAGTTCAAGTGGTCAGGTGTTGGTGTGTGTTGTTGGCATCACAAGTGGGTCCCTGGTGACAAATCTGGCCCTACAAGTAGTGTCTCTTTTGTAGATGTGATGGCATTTCACAGAAGCAATGGGGAATTGATGCTGTGAGATGCTTCTCAAGCCCCTGAGTTGTTGAGAGCTTTTGGGAGGGCTGTGTCCACGTCCACAACAAAAATGGTGCTATTTGGGTAACAAGTGTATTTTTATCTCTGAATTCCTGCTCAGCAAGAGATACCCAGAGAGCCTGAGAAAGGGGGAACAGTCACACTTCACATTGCAATTAAAAGCCTGATTTTTTTTTTTTAATTTCCTTTTTAAACACAGAAACCAAACTTGAAGGGGTGCAGCCAGGCTTGATCAGAAAGGAGCAGGAAGGGGTGGGAGGAAGAAGGCAGGACAACAGGAGGAGGTCAAGGAGAGAGTGAAAAGGTGTAGTGGAAGCAGCTGTGAGATGGCAGAGGCAAAGGCAGCCTCTCCTCATGCTGTGCTGAGCAGCTGGGCTGAAGAATGGTGTGTGAAGGTGTAGCTGCCTGTGCACTTAGCTTCACAGCTCTGAATTACCTTCCCTGACAGGGAGATGCAGCACTGCAGCTCCCCAGGAGAGGACATGAACCTCTGAAAGGTTATTGTCACCCTGCAGCCTTCCAGAGGCCCATAGCAGAGCTCTCTTTGTCTGCAGTTAAAAGAACATTGCTTAGGAAAGGCTTCAGGGGAGCTTTCAGGGGAGCAGCCTTCTCTTTCTAGTCCTTGCCCTGATGATGCTCAAGAAATTACAGATGTAATTAACATAATCCTTTATGATGTTTTTTTTTTTTCAAGAGATCTAATAGAGTGCAGGTTTTCAGTGGTGTCTGCTTTTAATTCTGAAGTCTACTACTCCCTGTTACAGATTCAATACAGGGAAGAAACTTGTTTTGCTTCCCCTCTGTCACACATCAAAGCAAAGGCAGTGTGGGCTGAGTGCAGTTTGGCAGGGGTGCTGCTGTAGCAGTTGCAGAAGTTGGTCACTAGATGATACCCTGACACTGTATTCTTGATATTTTGCTGCTTTCACATTGATAACATGGAGGCAACATGCAGCAGCAGTGGCTTGTGGATGGAGTTAGTTATCTCCAGCAGGGTGAGCATATGGTGCCATATGCCCTCCCTAGTTCCCAACTGCTAAGTACAACTAATGTGAGGCAAAACTAAGTTTATTTTTCTCTGCTGCAGCTCTGACAATAAAGCAACATTCAGCACTGGCAGCAAGAGGGAAGTGACTGGCAGGATTGAGTCTCTGCAATTTGTTTTCCTTGGCAAATTGTAGTTTATAGTAGGAAGTGGTTTGCAAAGCTTTTGAGGTTTTCTTCTAAAGTTGTTGTAGAAAAGGAGGGAGCAAACTCCAACATGTTGATGCAAGATGAGGGAATATTGTGAACTCTAACCCCCCTTCCTTCAAATGTCACTACTGTGGTGTCTACTGGGAGATAAATGTCTATCAAGAGGGGCAGGAAGAGCTCTTGTTTCTGAAAATTGCCCAAAAGAATTGCCTTAATCTCCCATCTTCCCCAGCAGTGAGCACATCACTCTCCTCTATAAACAGCAGCTTCCACTCTTTATAGCTAGTCCAAGACCTAGCTCAGGAAACCAGTGTGTGTTTGTTTGGGTTGTTTCCTCCTGTCTGTTCACAGCTGAGTTGAAATGAATTTCAGTGGTAGAGTCAATCAGAATTGCTGTGGCAATGTTTGGGTGGCTGAGGCTGTGGGATTGGGGGTTGGCAAATGGCTGTTTGCAGGGTAGTGTTAATGCAGCTTGCAGATAGTGGCAGCCTGCAGCTGCTGGGGTCATGGCAGTGGATTTGGATCTGCTAGAAACCCAGAATGGGATTTCTTGGACCAAATGTAAACATTGATGTCCAAGTCAGTTGCCTGAGGCTCTTTTTGTACAGTCAGTGGAAGTGCAGACAGTATGGGAAGTGTGATCTGTAGGGGGCTCTTCCCACCCCATCCCAAGCATGTGGAACAGGGCAGATCAGCTATGACCCAGAAGTCACTTTTCTTCCCAGTGTCTTGAAAGGATCCTAAAGTGGGAAAGTATTTGCATTACAGGCACCAAATCTTGATCACCTGCCATCAAATCAGGGCAATAAAAGCACCACTGATTGGAACTGTTTTAATTTGGATTGTTAGGAAGCTACAGTAATGCCAGTTCTTGGATGGTTAGGTATTTAAGAGTGCAGCCTGTATTCATGCTTTCCCTGCAATGCTTTGCAGTTCCAAAACTCCAGAGGCTTCTGGGAGAAACTCAGCTCAAACCTGGAGAGTGCCAAGTATGCAGAGCCACACTTGCATTACCACAACACTGTGCTCAGGAGGGAATGGCTGCACCTTTCAGAGGAGGTAAATAAGCCTGTGCAGAGCTCCAGAGCTGCCTCTGAGGCAAACACAGAAGAGGTGGCTTTGACTGATTGATTTTGAGCATAAAGAAATGAGAATATGATTATGAGAAGTGCAAAGACACTCAGTCATTTTTCTTATAGGGTGATTGACTTTTAAGTCTTACTCTGAATAATGCCAGAAATAAATAAAAGCAGAACTTTCACCTGCCTGTATTGTCATGTAGGTTCCATGTGTCACTGTCTCTGTTGGAAGGTGGGTTGAAGCCCCACGTTGGCATTATTTCCATTCCAAGGGAAAACAGGCTTAATTTCTTATTTATGTTTCATCAGGGAGCATTTTAAATTACCTTCTACTTTGTTCTTTTGGGATTTTTTTGTTTGTTTACAAACCAGAGAGAGGAGAGAACCACCACAGCCTATTTGAGGAATATTTTTGAAAATGCCAAAAAGTAGGTACTGTTTTCCATTATATTTAAGCTTTCTTAATTTGTTGAAGGATTTAACATATTTAAATACTTGATCAGATAGCTGATTAGATATCTTACTTTAAAGAAGGTTGCCCAGCTGAAAATCAATTATTGGAATTCTTGTATCACTACATCAGGATCTGAAATATCTGGGTTCCTAGAGCTAGGGAATTCATGGTAGATGTGAAGTTACTCTTATGCAATCTGGACAGATAAATATCTTTTTTAATGCTATTTAATATCTTTATTAAATATAGTCACATGTATAGTTCTTGGGTTTCTTTAGCTGCCTTTCAAAAAGGGTTGTTTAAACCTTTTTGTGTTCCTGGGAAATCTAACTTTAGAGTAATGCATATGAAATAAACTGATTTTTGTTTCAAACCCCAGGGTCCTGTCACATTTGGACACTTGGGACTCTGGTAAGTAAAACTTGTTTTGATGTAGGCCTGAATTGTAAGCTTTATTAGAATATTTCTAACTGCTGTTTTCTAAAGAGAAATTGCTGTGTTCTCCACACTGAAGAGTTTGTGGCATTGAGTGGTTAGAGGAAATGTATTTCTGATAGTAGTGGTAGGATCATACACTGCCTAGGAAACCCTTGAAAAAAAATTTCTCCTTCATATTGAACCTAAGCAGTAACTTTTTGTCTGCCTGAGGATTTCTCCTTTAGGGTTTTTCTCCTGAAGCAGACCTGCAACTTGTGTACAGTAGGAGCTGATGGCTGGTGCAAAGTCATGGTACAGAGAACCCCTAGGCCAGGAACACTGCACATTTTGTGATGCTCAGTTGCTCTGTCACAAATAAATAAACCAGAATTTAGCAGTCAGTGGTATTTCTGCTGTTGACAGTTGCCTTCTGTGTGCCCTGCCAGGGAAATGATGCTCATCTGAGTGCTGCTCACTCCCTTTTTTTTAACCTGCCACTGCTGGTTATTGCTCTGACTTTAAGGGACCTTGTAATCAGTGCTGTGAGCAGGTTCATGTTTTCCAGAGGTGCTTATTGATAATCAGATGTTTTGACTGTTACTAGAGAATTCTAGACAGCTGCCAGCTGGTCACAGCCAGAAGAGTAGTGGATGGATCTTCCCTGGAGATTTTTCTTCAGGTCCTTTAAGATCAAGCAGCACAGGACTTTGTGCTGCTCTGTGGTGGAGATGGCAGGGAAGGGGTTATTTCCCATTCCTCAGTTCTCACTTATGCAATCCCTGCTTCTGTGCTTAGTTCAGTAGGGGAGTAGATGCAACCACAGGCTCCTGTTTGTCTCTCTGTGTTTCTAAGTACTTCTGAAGCTGGCTGAAGTCTTGTTTGTGTGCAGCATCATGTCCCGAATGGTTCTTGCTCTTTGTTTCAGAGGAAAGGCTGGTACCCCTCTTCCAGGAGGACGATTTTCAGCAGCAGTTACTGATGGGACTGGTAGGTGCTGTTGTCACAGAGTGCACTAGAGGACGCACAACCCCCACTAACCTAAAGTGCAAGGTTGTGATCCAGCGCTGAGAGGAGCTCTCTGGGTAACCGTGGGACGAACATGGTGTTGCCTAAGCTTTGGAGTTCATAGTCGTGACATCATCAAGCTTTGGGGAGAACCAGCAAAGGGATGTTGATTGATCAAAATGCTTTTTCCAATTTTTCTTGGGCTAGAAACTGTTAATCCATCCTCTTGAAGTTCATCTTAAACTCTGTTGTTCTTGAACTATGTGTGAGTAAAGTCCCCAACCACTTCTCTCCCCTTACTCTTCAATTAACACATTTTTTACTGTCTCTTCTCCCTTCTACCTCCCTTCTGGGACTGCTTTGTCTCTTCCAAAGCCACTCTTTTGCCCTGTTTCCACTGCTGATCTGCCTAAAGGAATTGACATCCATATGCTCCTCAAAACAAATGTCCTATCTCCAGTTCCCACCTGTATTTCCTCTGTCTAAAGACACATCTCTGCTTATCTCTTGTTCTCTTACTACTAAAAACAATTAAAACTCTTCAGCATGCACTGAAGTCTCAGCACAGCATCTGTGAAGAGCACATCAACCCTGTCCTGTCTGTCCAAATCTCAGGCAAGTTTTCTTTCTCTGCAGCCTTGTCCCCTTGTTTCCAAGTTCTGCCTCTCATCCTCTGAAGCTTCTTCACATTCCTTCCTTGCAGTTTATTCTCATCTCGAGTCACTGCTGTCCTTTGTACTTCCCTGATGCCTATAGTGCTTTCTTGGCACACTGACATCAATCTGCTTGAGACAAAGATTATTTGCTGCAGTTTTACTGTGAGCTTTGAAACAAAGCTTCAGAGTAATTCTCAGCAAAGAACCAGCCTGGGCTTCAGCTGCTGTCTGAAGGGAGATGAGATCAGAGCATTTCAGAAAGGAGAGGGTAGGGAGTGGCATGGACTGGGTGATAACAAACACCTGATTTTAAAGACTTTACAGTTAATGTGTAACCTGAAGTTGCCATTAATCATTCAGGTTCCCAGCTTCTTGGCTGGCACCACAAGCTGGACTTGTGCTATTTTTCTGGATTGTAAAATCCCTCAGGTTTACTTGAGTGTAATAAATACTTATGTTCTCAGGATTCAATGCTCATGTGAAAATCCTCTTTAATCCTGTTCATTTGGCTTCCCCCAGAGAGCTGTAAAAACTGCAAGCTTTTTCTTTTTAATAACACTGAATGTTCAACTTAGCTCTCATTTTGCTGAATTTGCACCAAATAACCTTCTGGAAAGTTCAGAGCTGGGTTTGAATGTGACAGGGCTGTGCAGCAGTTGGGATCTCACTCTGAACTGCAGTTTTGTTCACAGGGAAATGTTTTGTTGTGCTCATGCCTGTTGCTCAGGTGGTGCCTGAGGATACTGAATTAGTTGTTTGGTTTTTTTCCTAGATGGTTGCTCAGCTGAAGGATCACCTTATGAGACATCTACAGTATGTAGGAAAAAAGAAGATTGATGAAATAGTTTTGGATTACGTTGCAAACCTGGTTAGTTTGATCTCATAGCTGCTGTTGTGATCAAGAATGTATTTGTTGGATGTCTTGGGTATGTGCTGTGTGTAAACAGCATGTATTTGAGGGAAGGAGATTGTTTTGAAGATGTTTCTGTTTGGAAGTTCCCCAGGGGATTGAACTGGTTTGATTCTGCAGTTCTCAGTAGCATTAGCAGTGAGTAGCTGAGCTCATTTCCAGAGACCTGAGATGATTTGCTTGTCTGCTTTCATGTGGGGAGCCAAGGAGTGGTTGAGGAGAGGGCTCAGTGCTGTGTCAACCTCTCTAAACCAATTCAGCTGAAGTGAAAGTGGCCAAGCCATGGGGGCAGGGACAGTTTCTGTAAACCAGCAGGTTAGGGCTGGTTGCTGTGTGTGTCTGAACACAGAGCAGTAACGAGGGGAAGTGTGAATGACGTGGCTCTGTGGGGATTCCCTTCTTTGTAAGGAGATCTGCAGAGCCTGAGTGTGCCTGGGTACCAGTCCAGGGCAGCACTTGGTATCTCCCTGTTCTCTCCGCCTGCAACCACTTGACCTTGGCTTTGGTCCTTGTTGCAGTAGGGCAGGGAAGGGGGGAAATAACTCAGAAGCATTTGCTGCCCTGACAGCAAGAGGGAAGGGAAGCAGAGTGAACAAGCAGAGGAAAGAGAGCAGATGAAACTGTTGAAATGTCTCAAAGTTGCTGCAGCAGCTGCACCTCTTTCTGTGGCTCCCTGTCATCTGATGTGGGCTCAGCTGCATCAGGAATAGGAGGAACAGGAGACATCCTTTGGATTTGAGCTTCCCCAGCAGCAGGAGGACTGCTTCACACCCCTGTGCAGGAGGAGATGGAAGGCAGCAGGACAGTCTCATTCCCTTTTCTCCTGTGTCTTTGGCTGTTTCCATGCCTTTCCTGTAGAAACAGCTACAGGAGCTGAGCACAAATGACTTGAGGGGAACTTCAGTCTCCTCAGCACCTGGAAATGTTTCACCCAGCAAGGTGCTTTGCAGAGGTCAGCCTAGGCCCTACTGCCTGCACTGCCTTGCCATTGCTCAGGTGTTTTCTCATTAGTTCAGAGCAGTCCAAGGGAAATGGCTCCTAATACCTGTCCACAACATCCTCATTCTGTACAGCTTCATTACTGAATGAAAAGTGGCTTTTCTGGGAAGGTTTGGGGCTTAGCTCCTGACTTGGTTCCCCCAGAGACACGTTGCTTGCCTTGATCAGTGCACTTTTGAGGCCCCAAGTGAAAAGATGTGGAGGAAGCACCTCAGTTCTGATCCTGAGGTAGGGAAGTGGTTACATTTGAGCACAAAGAAGGGACAATATGGGTCAAGGGATTGTTTTATTTCACTGTGGACAAAAAACCTTAGTAGAGGAGGAGACACTTGTCTCATCTTTTCCTGCTTGTCAGGACTAGACTTGTGTGATTCCTCCTGCAGACTGACTGTCAGCAGTTATTCCACTGTCTTCAGCAGCATCAGGTTTTGTCTGGGCCTTGGGGACCTTTCCTTGCCCAATGCTCAGTCACTTGGATGTGCAGTTTTTGCTCTCATGGCAAGCAGGCCTTTGAGAATTTGATGCAGGAGAGTGAGATCAGCAGATCCTCAGGGAGCAGAGTGCAGGAGATGCTGTGTGTCTCCCACTGTGCTTCCTTGATCTGGAGGCATTTACTTTAAACTTCTGGAATAGAGCAATTCAATTACAACTCAAATTTTACTACATTTTATATAGGGAAAAAACATAAATACTGAAGTCTTAGGAGACATCAAGAGAAGTTTTTAAGACAAACTAGTGTGTGAAATGAGTGAAGGCCAAGCACCCACTGGACCCAGGCTCTTGGAAACATTCTGTCTTGTCTTGTTTTGTTTTAGTTGAATCTGTTTCATCGAATAATCAAAGAAGTTTGGAGGAGGTACCAGCTTCATTCCTGCATCTTCTGCTTGTGAGCAACTTATTTGTTAGTTTTCAGCCTACCTTTTAAAATATGGGCATCATCATTTTGGGCTTCAACTTGAACACTCAGTGCCTAGCCAGGTCACTCACACGAGCACTCAAAATTTCACCTATTGCTGTTGATACCAGGTACTGTGGCAAGATTTGTCAATATGTAGTAATGGGAGAAGGAGAAGGGGGTCACCACGGAGACTTTGTGTGTCAGTATTGAACAGCAAGTGCTCCTAAGTGACAGGCACCTAGTAAACAAGATGGCATCACCCAAAACGTGCACATGTATTGCAGCAGTGTGACCCTGTCTGCAGGAGAGTGTGGGCTTCCCAGGTTCCTAATGTGTTGTCACTCTGTTGCCCACAGTGCTGAGAGGGGAAGCCCAGGAGAGTTTGCAGTGTTCCACATCATGAGTCGGATTCTGGAAGCTGCAAATGGCATGTGCATGCCTCTGCCTCCTGGTAAGTCTTGTGTGTTGCTGTTTAGATCTTGAGAAGAGCATGAGTTCCTCTGAGAAAAGCACTCACTGCAGCATATCTGTCAAGTTAGCTTTTTTTGTAGAAAAAAGGTTTTTTTCTCATGCTGTTGTCCTGCCAATATCTTTCAGTTTTATCCTGCAAGGACTGCCTTCTGCCTTGGAGGAGCTGGTTGGTAGTGGACTTACATTCCATAGAGCTCCTCCATAATAAGCTATAGTCTTTTCAAAGCACTTGCTTATTTCTGTTATGGAAAGACTATTTGGTGCTTTCAGATAGTTTGAATCTTCCTGGTTTGTATTTTCTGCTCTGTCTTCAGCCTGTGAAGCTGGCTTTGGTGTGAGTGTGTCCCTTAACCTTACCCTGTGTGGATGCAGATGGTGTCAAGTGGTGACAAGACCTGGCTGGTGTGAGAAACTGAGCTCTGCCTGTAGGAGCTGTGGGTGGCAGCCACATACTGAGGGCAGTGATGCCTCAGGTTTTAGGAGGAAAGAGGGAGATAAAAGACTAATTAATAGAAGAATTCAGGTTTAAGGCAGCAGCTTGGAGATGTTTAATGACTGGTTATGACTAATTATGACCATTTTCAGTCCCCTTGACCTTCTTTCTGACAGGGTTGTACTTGAGAGGACTTGAAAAATGCCTGACTTTTGAACTGATTTCTTCACCATCTAGAAGCAGTGTTGGCTTTAGCCAGAATAAAGCCAGTTTCTAAAGGGGAAAACCCAACCCAAAACCCACCACTGTTGTACCTGAGAAGTTTTGTGTCTCTCCTAGGCTTTCACACTCTGCACATGGGCCTCGGTGTTCGCTGCCTCCCCCTGCACACCCTCCTGCACTACATTGATGCTGGGGTTTTGCATCTGACAGAAACCTGTGTCAGGAAACTGCTGAAAGGTACAGGGAGCTTCATGTGTTGAATTGGGCAGCAGCCAGCTAATTGGGAATCCTCTCAGCTGCTCAGACTTTCCCAGGATTTACCACCCAGGAGATTTGGTGGTTCTCACAGAGTGGCGTTGGTTGGGCTGTAGCTGCTGCTGTTGCCCAGCCCAAAGCAGAAGGGTTGTGTGCAAACTGTGTGATTGAGCCTTATCAGAATAGACAGAGAAATACCTTTTCAGGGAGAACATGGTGTTCTGTCTGTGGCCTCTCAGCAGGAGCTGAGAACCTCATTTCCACAAAGGAAACTTAGGAGCAGGTTATCTCATGTACAGTGGGAATGACTGGGGGCTGAGAATGATTTAGAATTAACTTTGGGGTGGGACAAATTGGCAGTTGCAGGCACAGTCACACTCCTGCTTATTTCTGTATTTATTTGACCCTTATTTAAAATGAAAATGTTCATTTCATTACAGAGATGATATTTGCTCATAATGTCTTCAGTGAAAGCTGAAAGCTTGAGTTATGTGGTTACTGATTTGGGGTTTGGCTTTTTTGGGGGGGTTTTGTGGTTTTTGGTGGGTTTTTTTTTGTTAGTTTGTTGTTGTTTTGGGGGTTTTCTCCTTTCTTCTAGATCTGGATGACACAGAGAAGAATGAAAAGCTGAAGCTCAGTATTGTCATGAGGCTTCCTGAGGTAACTCATGACTTCAGCTGTCATTTCTGGGGTTCTGGAATCAATAGGAAACTCCTCCCTGTACCCAGGATCAAGCCAAGGGAAGATTTCTGTCTGATTTAAGTAGATATAAACAGAACCTGAACCTTCCCAGTTTCTCCATCTGCTGCATGTGACCCGTGGGGCCCCTGATAAACTGCACATTTGGTTGTGGAGTTGCACAGTCTTCAGTGCCCAGCAGGAGCCCAAGACACAAGCCTGGCACTGTTCTGCATCAAGCAGTGTGGGTTTAGTGGAGCCTGAAGCATTTACAGGGAGGTTGTGTGTGTTTTTGAGCACTCACAAATGCCTCTCTTTTCTTGAGAGCTCTGCATTTCATTTTACATCTTTTATTAACTGTGTCCAAAGGCTGGTGCCATTAGAGGCTCCAGCAGGATGGGAGATGGCCTTCTCCTTTTCCCTTGTGCTTCTTGGAGACATCACAGTGCTGCAGAGGAATCACAATGCCTCAGCCAGCAGAGGAAATCCAGGGATTCCCCCCTGGGGGATTCCTTGCCTAGAACAGGCTTTTCTCAACAGAATCTGCTATTGTTTGCTCATTATGGGCTGTTAGGTATAGTTCAAATGGCCAGAAGTGCCACTTGGCTTTTCCTCGAACAAGGGCTTCTTTCTTTGGCAGCAGTTTGGAGAAGGGCTAGGGAAGGAGAACTCCACAGGAGGTTCTTTGTCTTGTTTTGAGCAGGGGCTGGGGAGCTGAGGTCAGCGTGGGGCCTCCCTGAGCTCTCAGCCCCAGGCCTGGTGGGTGGGGAGCACCATTCTGACCTCACTTGGATGCCAAGAGCTGAGCTGTGAGGGCTTCTAGGGGACATGTACTGCTGGTTCCACACAGTGGCCTCAGTGCCTTGTTGGAGCTATTTACAGCTCTGGGGGGAAATGCAGAGAACAGTTTGTTTGCCAAAAGGACACTTTGGGGTGAACCAGTCTATTTAGAGCAGGTTGCAGTCACTAGATGACTTCAGTTGCATCTACAGCAAGTGTTTAAGCACCACTGAAACTGTCCAGCATTTCCTCAATGAACTCTTTCAGTGATCTGTATTGCAGTGCAGCTGAAAGGGGGGGAGATCTGTGTAGGAAAAAGCAGAAGGTGGAGCTAATTCCACAGTGTGCTCACATTTGTTTGCTTATTGGCTAGGATTGGAAGCTTTGGGACATCTGGGTTTGAATCTCTTCTGCCTTTAGGAATGTCAATCAATGATGGCCTAAAGAATGGGATGCAAATTCTGATGCCCAGTATCTCTCCTTGTCAGCATTCTGCTTTTGTGAGATTGTGCCTGAGGGAAGCCCTGTTCTGAACAGAGCATTGAGGAACTTTGAGAAAAGACTGGAACTAAACCTGAGAGGAGCAATGGTCATTTTAAGCCTGAATTAAGCACATGTAAAGAGAGGTAATGGGACAGAGTGATTGATAGAAACTTAGTGAGCAGCTCAGTGGGTACTGAGCAGCTCAGTGGGTACTGAGCAGCAAGGTTTGGGTTGTTCCCTGTGTTTTAGCAGCATATTGTCATTGTTATTGCACCAAAGGAAGGCTCGGGGACTAAAAATGATGGCTGCTTAGGTTCTGTCATCAGTCTCTGAAAACAAAAAACAAAATCAGCTTGGATTTTGTTCTGCTTTCTTCCTCCTTTTCTTCCTCCTGAGTTTCCACTGCCCTGTGTTTATGCTCTCAGGTTTTAGGGTTTTGTTTCTTGCTTACTAGGCTCTGGGTCAGAAGGTCCTCCAGGTTTGGAACCATCCAATAAATGCTGGCTTCATTGCACGGAGATATGTGAAGTTTCTGCTCCAGAAGCTGGGGAACAGGCAGGTAAGAGCACCTGGGTGGTTGGTTTTTAGTCTCTTGCTTTGACAGTGTGTTCTGACCTTCCTGTAGACTAGAACACTGAAGGTAACACTGAAACTTGGTACTCTTGTGACTGTGAACTGACCTGCAATCTTCTCCCTTGCAGTGTAGCAGGCCTATTCCTGAGAGACTCCCTGTCCCTCTGGAGTTTTTGCCACTTAACTACCTGTCCAATATGTTGGCAGAGATAGAAGAACAAGGTAATGTCAACTCTGTACTTTGGAGGACCAGCATTTGTTACCCTCTGATGCTTTTACTCAGCCATAGCCTGACTGTATGGACACAACTGAGCCCTAAAATGCCACTGATGTCTGAACGTGGAGTTTGGTTGTGTCTCTGCTGATGGGAACTGCCAGGGGGCTTCTTCACTGGGTCTTGTTTCACCCAGATCCTCTGTGTGTTCAGTCCAGTCAGCAAACTGGAGTTTTTCAGAACACATGCAGGCTGCTGGTAGCTGTGTTCACATGGGAGAAGGAGTGTCCCATTCCTGCTGTTCTGTGTTCACCTTATTTATGGTGGCTGAGAGGAAAACAAAATCAAACTTCCAGCCTCAGAGTATCCCCATCAGTGGGTCAGGAGGTGCTCTGAAGTAAAAAGCTTTTTTTTATTTCAGTGCTGTTCCTTTTTTTTGAGGTTAAATTGGTTAGAGCACTTCACAGAGTGAAGCATCTGGAGAGTTTTACTCCCACTGAAAACAAGGTGTGTCCAAGGCAGCATTACACTGTGTAGCATTACTGGCTGTGCCTGTGCTAGTAAGCAAAATAGTCAGGGTAAGGCCTTGAAGGCTAAAATAGGATTTTCTATGGATGGTTATCATCCCATCTGAGGAGGAAAAAAAAGAGTTAAACCATATAGAAGTGCATGAGGGTCCACTGTTGTAGTAGCACAAATGCAGCCACTGTGCTTCAATCTTGGTGGGGATCTCCAGTGCAGAATTAGCCTGGAAATCCCTCCTGGGCTCCAGAGATGGGCTGGCTTTTCTCTCTGTGGGCTAGCAGGTACCTGTGTCCCACTAACAGGGAATTTCAGCCACAGGCAGTACCCAGATGACTCCTGGCCACTGTAGGGATTTTGTGACATCCATCTATCAGCTTTCAGTACTGCACAGGGAGCTCTGTCATAGCCTGCAGCACTGAGTGTACAGGAATGCTGCTGACTCTGTGTAAACTGATTTTCTCACACTGTTTTTAGGTGTGCAGCCCCATGAAAAAGAAGATCATGTTAATGTCAGATTTGTAGAGCAAACAGCACTTCAGCACACTGTGACTCTTCTGGGCCTCAAGTATTCCTGAAACAACATGCTGGTGAAGAAAGCTGACTGGGGTGATTGTGGAAGTGTTCATACAGGAGTGTGCAACCAACTTCTTTTGTCTGTTTGAAACTCCAATGTTGTGCTTTCCAAATGATCTGCAGGTTTGTGTGGCCACCACTACTGACATTAACTACTCAAATGGTTTGGTGCAGCTAATTAATGCTGAAATCACTGACTAGCTCCAGGGAAATCCCTGATCCACTTGGCTGGCACAAACCCAGGTTTCCAAGAGAGGAAGCTGTAGTTTCACTGCTTCATGTTGAGTGGAACTACAGCAGTTGGGAAAACTGGTGTGGATATCAGTTATTTTGACAAGGCAGAGGATTCAGGAGAAGGTACCCAGCTGAACTGCACAGTGACAAGGAACTGGAAATTGAGTTATTTAACAAAATGATTTCTTGGTGTGTTCATGTAAAGCAGGTAAGAAGGACAGAGTATGGTCCAGTCTGTATAATGCATCATTAGTGATGTGCTCATTCCTTGTGGTACTTGTGCCTTGGGAGTTGGATTCTAATGTGTTCAGTTTTGTAATTAGTGCAAAATGTAATCTCTAAGTACATGTCACAGGGTTTTTTTAAGACATCCTGTATTTCTTACATTATACATAAGAAAAAAAAAATCTTTAGAAAGTTACTTTAACAGTGGCTTGGACAGAGTTTTACTTAATTCTTTCCTTGCACCTTGTAGTGTTACAGCTCAAAAAGAAATGGAGTTTCTTTTTTTTTTTTTCATTTTCAATTTGTATTTATATATAACTGGACCAGTGTTGTTTCATGTTGTTGTTTTGCTTGGTTTGTTTGAGGGGTTTTGTTGGGTTGTTTTTTTTACATTCTGAACTGTGACATTAATTTAAAGCAGTAGCAGTGGTTTGCTGTGCTGAGAAGCTTAAGCTCTGACATGCAGGATTTCTGCAGTCTTTACTGGATTTCAAAACAACTTCTTTTCAAACTTCAGACTATTAAACTAGTGAAACTCATTGCCAATTTGATAGCTTTTGGAGGTTTTCAATAGCAACCTCTGCTATTTCCTCTGGGCAGTTTCCACTGATGCTTCATGTTCCCTACCAGTGAGGGGATAAATAATAACATGCTATTCTCACTAGTGACTTGGCAAGGTTTTGGTCATTCCCTTGTCATTGCCATCAGTGGAGAAACAGATTTTGCTTTCCTAGTGACTGCACAGAGAGCAGGAAGGTTTTTCTCCATATGATTAACATTAGTCTGGCAAACCTGAACCCCAGTCCTGGACTGCAGAAAGCCACACTGCTGTACCAGCACTGGGGACTGTGCATCCTGGTAATAGCAACAGAAATTTTCCAGCCTTTGCTTTTTAATAAGTGTATTCCAAAATGCAAACAGATGCAATAAAACTTTGGATAAAAAGAATAAACCCAGCTGTAGCATCATGCTTACTCATTGTTGGCATCCGCTGTGCTCACGGTGATGGTGCTCTTCTGCAGTGCAAATGGTGCTCATGCTGTTCAGAGTGGCAGTGGCCTCTCCTGCCCTGGTCAGCTTTCAGTAGGCATTGCAAACAGGCTTTCCAAAGTGCCTCATGTTGGAGGCAGGCTCAGGGGCTTTGAAGGGAGCCAGAGCCCCATAGGGCCGTGGGAGGCTGTACCCGTCGTCTGGGATGTAGGTGGTGGGACGAGGCTGGGCTCTCCTGGGGAGGAGGCCAGGCACTGCAGCTTGCTCCTGTGCAGCCTGCTGAGACACAAACAGGTCATCCACTCAGTGCTTACAGCCTGTCAAACTCCTGTGCTCCCCTGAGCTAATGCACAGAATGCTAAATACCATCTAGTATTTAGCATTATAAATATGAATATTATAATATTCATCTAGTCCTCAGCAAACTGGGAAACCCAGAGGGGCATTGATAATAATGTATTATTAATAACCACTTAGAGTTATTGGCCATGGAGATGGGAGTTTGGCCTTCTGAAGTATGGCTTGAGCCTGTAATGCTTTTGTGATTTGTGAAGAAAACAGGATAATGTTTAAAACTTATTGCAAGTGTACAAGTGTGGACAGAACATCTTGGGAACAGGGCAGTAGCTCAGAGGCTTCAAACCATGGCTGTGTTCATGTGAGACAGCAGCTGCTCCTGGATAGATACTGCAGTGAGCTTGTGTCTGCAGAGCTGGAACAGCCACAGCATGACAAGTGTTGATGACAGAAAAGTTTCTCATTCTGAAGCAGCTTCACTGCAGCAGTTCTGTCACCTTTTGCAGGTGCTTCACCAGTGGCTCACCCATCAGCCCGAAACATGGGCACATAACAGTTGAAAGTAACCTTTCCTTTTGCTGTAGTCTGTCCTTGAGATACCATCCTGTTCTATGCACTGCTGCCAGACTGCATTTAGAATTCCCCACTCCCCCCCAGTGTTGTAGCTGTTGCTGTACCATCATCTCCACTGATCCTGGAGCTCCCTGGCTGGCAGCAATCAGCTGTGCACTAGCACAGCTCTTTCAGAAGGACAGTCTAGAGCAGGGGAAGGATGGGGCTCAAGATCTAACTGCAACACAGGGCAAAAACCTACTTTAGCTCTGGCTTTAGCTGCTTCTCTTCTCATCTCACTGCGCAGTCTCTTCAGCCACTCAGCTTCTGTTTCTTTGGGAAGGGGGAGGCCTTGCTCCAGGCTTGATGTAACAATCCTCAACAGTTCTTCCTTGTCCTTCATCTCCTGCTGGAGTTTGCTGTTAAGTTTTTTCTTCATGGCTACCTCTGCCTGAAGAGCCATTATCTTCCGTGTTTTGGCCTTCAGACGCTTCTGCAGTTCATTTGCCTGGAATAAAGAAGAATGGGAGGGGTTGGAAGGGATCTCTAGACACAGAGTCCAACCCCCTGCCAAAGCAGCATCACCCAGGGCACCCCACACAGGGACAGATCCAGGTGGGGTTTGAAAGTCTCCAGAGCAGGAGACTCCACATTTCTGGGCAGCCTGTGCCAGGCTCTGTCACTGTCACAGTGAAGAAGCTTCTCAGGGTGAGGTGGAACTCCCTGTCTTTTAGCTTATATCCATTATTATTTGTCCTGTTACTGGGCACCATGGAAAAGAGACTGGCCCTTTCCACTTGACATCTGCCTGTCCTATATTTACAGACATTAATAAGATGACCTCTCAGCCTTCTCAGGACTAAACAGCCCCTGATGTCTCAGGTTTTCTTCACATGGGAGGTTCTCAAGTCCCTTAACCACCCTCATAACTCTCCATTGGACTCTATCCTGTAGATCCCTGTCTGTCTCAAACTGGGGGAGTCCAAAACTGGACACAGTATCCAGCTGTGGTCTCACCAGGGCAGAGCAGAGGGGGAGAAGAACCTCCCTAGACCTGCTGGCCACAGTTTTCTTAATGCACCCCAGCCTAACTTGACAAGCTGGGGCACTGTGTACAGGGGCATGTAGAGATAGAATGGGGGGCAGGGGTTTAGAACTAGAGCAGGGTAGATTTAGATTGGACATTGGGAAGAAGCTCTTCACTGTGAGCGTGGTGGAAACACTGGAGCAGGTTGCCCAGGGAGGTGGTGGAGGCCCCATCCCTAGAGACATTCCAGGTGGGGCTTGAGGAAGCTCTGAGCACCCTCCAGAGGGGTTGGATTAGATCTCTAAAGGTGCCTTCCAACCCCAGGCATCCTGTGATATTTCTATGACAAGGTTTTACAAATTAGTTCCATAACTGAAGATGAACGAAAGGTCTGTGTGTGTTGGAGCCCCAGAACCTGGCAGTGTAGCCACATTTACTCCAACATGAGGTACAGAAAAGCAAGTTTGTCATTACCCCATGCCCTTCTCAGCTGAAGACTAAAATTCCCATGGCCCTCAAATGCCTGGTACCCCAATTATCATTGAGTTTATGCACAATTAACTCTGTAATAAATGTGTAATGAGCCTGATCTTTACAAGGTAATTGATAATGTGGATGCAGCAGGAGTGTGTGCAGTGAATTAATCCTTGGCAGGGAACAAACAGAAAAGGGACAGGAATCCTTGAGTCTGGGCAGAGATTATTTAAACAGAAAAAAAGCCACAAAATTTAAATATTCTCTTTTTTTTTAGGTGACTAGCAGGGAACTGGGAGAGTCAGAGCACTTGTGCATGTCACTTTGGGCATTTTTACAGCTTATTAGCCCGTGGCCATGATTTCACAAACCAAATAACAGCCCTGTTATTTCTCTGTGGAAAACTGAAGATTTACTATAAAGATATGTTTTGTTTTAAACCTTTGTGAGTGCCAAACCTATCACCTGAGGGAAAAAAAATAAATCATCTAGCTTGGCCCTGTTTTATACAAATTACTTGGCATTTCTTTTGTGTCTTTCACTCAGCTCTGCTCTATTTGGAGCTTTTTCATGGAGCTGGCAGGGGGGTAAGAAAGGTTGTGCTCCTCCCCAAACATTGTTACTGGCAGTTAAAAGGAAATAGCTATTATTATATAAAAGTGAATGTATTTTTTTTCTTTTGTGGCTCTCCCTACCTAAATAACAAAGAAACTTTGAGCCAGGTGTTCAGTTTATATATTTTTCAACGTTGATGTAGAAGTTACCTGCCTTTTCCTTATTTCTTTTCAACCTTTTGCTGTGTTCGTTGTGGAAAGGCTGTTAAGTAAGTACTAGAGGAGGATTCTATTGAGTTTCTAAGGCTCTACATGAGAATTAACTCGTTCTGTACTTTGGTAAAATGCACTATGTACAGTGAACCCTAGGCTATGGGAACATCTGTGTTACGGGTACTGTGAAATGGCTCTAATTTCTGATGACTAACAGAGGATTTGCCTATCACTATTTTCCAGCCCCTTTTGTAATTTGCAAGTGAGTCACCTCAACTCTTGCCCAGATATTTCATGATTTCATTCCCTCTGCAGTGCCCTTCTTACCCGTTGAGCCAAGTGCAGGGTGTCCTGCTGCCCGCCCTCCACCCTGGCACGGACTCTGTCTGTCAGCCGGGAAACCTGCTTGACCAGGAGTTCTGTCTCCAGCAGCTTCTCCTCCTCCTGCACCAGCTTCACCTTCAGCTGCAGCCAGGAGCAGAAAGAGGGTAGGTGAATGACAGGGGAAGGTGCAGCACGAGGTGTCCCTGTGATTGCTGTGAGAGCTGCTGAAATAGAACCGTAGAATGGTTTGGGCAGCCCCCCTGCAGGGAGCAGGGACACCCTCAACTAGCCCAGGCTGCTCAGAGCCTTGGCCAACCTCACCTGCAATAGCTCCAGGGATGGGGCCTCAGCCCCTGGGGAGCCTGTGCCACTGTTAAATAATACTGGTGAAAAGCCACAGTCACTTCACTGTCACCTGGGAGAAAAGTTTCACCTTCTCAGCCAAGTATCAGGCCAATGGTGGTTCAGTGGCTTTCTGAGATCACACAGTTCATCTGTACACCAGGCCCTTTTGGAGGGCAGGGGGGTTACACCACTCTTATTATGGTTTATTTCTTTGTTTAAATTTCTGCTGCCTTGAGCCATCCCATAATGAGAAGGTTTCAGTTCTTGCTTTAAGAAACTTTTACCTTCTGCTGCTATAGAAAAAAAAAAAGTATGGGATCCAAACACTAAGAAAGAAAATACTGAGCAGCTGTAAGGACTTTAAAATCACAAGGAGACTGAAAGAGAATATTTAAATTTAGCCAAGAAACCTGGCTTTCTACTGTGCAGGTTGGTAATCCTGAGCTGTGTTGTACCTTGCTTGGCAGTGCAGGGCTCCCTGCTCTCAGGGAATAGGGGACAGTAAATCAACATGCTCAAGCAGTTGGAGGAGAAGTGTTCATGGAGAATCTTTACAAACTGGATTTCAAAAGCAAGCCTGAGCTACTGCTGCTGCCCTCACACCCTCACAGCCCACAGCAGGCTCAAATACAGCAGGGGGAGTTTTGTGCCCCTAGGAATGGGACAGAATTACACAAGAGCAGTCATCATTGCTCCTTCTATTTTTTACCTTCCCCCTGCAGGCCATACAGGAGATGCCCTGAAATTGCCTTTCCTGGTGAGCAGTGTGGAAACAAAGCAGCTCAACCCCAGCCTGTTAAGAGGGCAGTAGGATTGCCTCCAGTGAACAGCTGCTTGCAGAAGGGTGGCAGCTTTGGTAGCAGTTTATTACCCTGTGTTCATTTCCATCTGCTGTCTTTGCCTTCCCATAGGGAAGTGGGAGGCTCTGCAGTGAGGGACCAGAGCTGGCCCAGGTAGCAGAGAATGCTATGGAGCCAGGTGTACCCCCCAGAGCTCTGCCTCTCCAGCCTCTCCTTGAAGGAGTCCAAATTTCCCACATCCAGTTGACCTGGAAAGAAGCTGCTGGGCTGGAGTACCCATTAGCCAGGCATCATTATTTGAATTTCTCCAAATAATTTAATTTTAATTTTAAAATTAAAAAAAAAAAAAACCTCAACAAGATACCATCTTCTGTTTTTAAAAAAGATCAATCACACTGGGAGTGATTGTGACATGAGAAATTATGTTACCTGCTCAATCTTTTTTAGTAGCTCAGGTAGAGATGGGTCCTTGTCATTCCCTTCAAGCTCTCTCCTTCTACTCTCATTTGTTGCATCAGCAAAGATCTCCTCCATCTGTTTAATCCTGTCCTTGCAGCGGGAATGCTGGCAAACAAAAAACACCAGTTATTTTATCAGACAGCAAGCCCAAAGCCCTGCTGCTGCTACATGGCCAGGGAGAGGGAAGGTCTCAGTGTGGTCTTGTAAAGGGTCTGGAGCACAAGTGCTGTGGGGAGAGGCTGAGGGAGCTGGGGGTGCTCAGTCTGGAGAAGAGGAGGCTGAGCAGAGACCTTCTCAC
>JAOEGS010005441.1:0-22351 GCA_025447755.1 Corythornis vintsioides
GTAGTAATGATTAATAAATAAATAAATAGTTTTATTTATAATACCAATCACTTATGCAGATGTATCACTGTGCTTTGCTCAGCTGATCCACCAACAGGCATAACCTAACACAGGAAAGACCACACAGTCTATCTGATTCTGGTTTTTTATCAGCTCAGATCATAAGATGCTCTTCAGGTCAAATGTTTTTAGTGCTTTCATATCTACCAAGCCTCTCACTTCAGAAAAATAACCCCCAGTTATCACTACTGTAACATTTTGTCTGAGCAAAAATGCAGCTTGCCAAGAAATGGAGATTTATTATTTTATTATATTAGAAACAAAAATGCATCTCTTACCTGGATGGCTTTGACATGTGATGCTGGCTGTTTTGACATTTTTAAGACGGAGGCTTACCCCTGCAAGCAAAATGGGAAAGTGTTACAGGTTCTGACATTCTGATAGCTAAGGGAGATAAGCTAGAACTTAACCCATGCTGCCTCTTGACAGGCATCCATTTCATCTGCCCAGCTCCTGTTTCCATCTCAGTTTCAGAGTTGCTTAGTTATTCCTTCTGAATGTCAGAAAGACACAGAACACCTGAGCTTCTCCAATTAATCTTTCATAGCCACAAATGGAGCTATCTCTTTCACATTAAAAACAATAATGGGTAGAGATAAGGAATCTCTCAAACCTTAATGACATTGTAAAATGTCTAAGAATGAAGAGAAGCATTTGAGGATAACCAGTGTACTATTATCTGTGCCACAGTACGTATGTGGGATCCATTAGAATTCTTAATTTAAACCTTCTTTCAAGTAAAGCATAACTTGCTTAAACAGTGATAAATGCAGACATAAACATTTTTCTGACTCACAATCCTTGCAAATCTTTAATGCCTATAGACCGAAAATTATCAAGATGGTCAAACTGCAAAGGTCTCTTAACAATTGCAAGGGCACAAAATAGTCTCTCTTCAGAGTTGTAGACGATACAGATTAAACAACTTTATTTAGTAATAAAGTTAAAAGGAACAGAGTTTTTGATATAATTTTATGCAGACAGTGAAATATGGACTGATACAGTCCGTTAATAAGCAACAGGGAAATACATGAAAGTCTAAAGATTGTGTAAAGATAAAAAGAAAGCCAAAAAAAATTGTTATCAGATTAAGTGAACCACTGTCTTGGCCTTTTATTCTTTTACTGACAATTGAGATTTTTTCTGAACTAGACCTTCAACCAAGTCTGATTATTTAACCATTATAATACAAAATAAGATAGCAATACTAAGAGGTGAGAAATCAGTTCACCAGAGAATTCATTGATTCCAACCAATCTAAAGCATATTTTTTCAACT
Source organism: Corythornis vintsioides (assembly GCA_025447755.1). Taxonomy (NCBI): domain Eukaryota; kingdom Metazoa; phylum Chordata; class Aves; order Coraciiformes; family Alcedinidae; genus Corythornis; species Corythornis vintsioides. The sequence goes on from JAOEGS010005441.1 coordinate 1,339, forward strand.
ACATTTGACCGGAGATGAGTAGGAAGATATTGAGAAAAGTAATACATAGGAGAAAACTGTAGAAATAAACTTGAGAAATCAAAAGTAGGGCAAAAGCTTTGGTATTCCAAAGAGTGTAACTGTCACATGTAGGCAGTACTGAAGAAAGCTACAGATTAATTTTAAGTTGGCTTCAGCCTGAAGGATCAGCCTGAAATTGTATCACTGGAGCCATGTGGAAGACTTGCTCTTGCATATTCTCACACCAGTTTTAAATTTTCTTATAATGCTGAGCAGAACTTAAAGTAAAAATGACCTGCCATTAGAGGTCTCCCTTTGATCACACTCTCAGCTGTAAAGAGTGCTGTCCAAGTCAACAGAGCCTCAAGTCAGAAGAAGTTATCTTTATAGGTTGTTTCAGTTTTAAATTGATTCCACTAAATAAATAAACTGGGGAAAAAAAAATCCCACTGTGAAAAATAAAACCAGCATGCTTCCAGTAAGTTATATTTTGTGGATTTATATTTAAACATAATCTTAAAATCAGAGGTAGTTTAAAGGCTTCATAATGCACTTTGGGGGATGAAATATCAGCTACTGAAGTTCATGACAAAATTTGCACAGATTTCTAAAAGCCAAAAGGATTTAGTGCACTCTCTCTCCTTCCTTTTTGAAAATCTTTACTATACATAGAAATAACTGTGCTTTTAACCAGTGGATGTGTTCCAAATATAAATACAAAACAATCCCCTAATTTAATGGAAAGATAAGACTCATAATGCAGAAGATTTTAATTAATTTTCCTTATCATGTTCTCCTCTTTCTAATTAGAATGAAAAATGGAAACAAAAGCACAGGAAATCTAAAGAAAACATTTTACAACACTGTGGATTCTAAACACTAACAGAAAATGAATGCTAAGATGTATTTCTCCATTTTGTGTGCCTGTGTATTGGAAAAACACTCACAAAAAAACTCCTTGGGCCACCTACAACCAAATGTACAAGGACTTAGATTGAATCTCAACTTTGAAACAAGCACAGTGATAGTGCTCCTCAAGTGAGTGCTCTGGGTTCACAAGAAGTCTGTGTTCAAATTATTGCAATCAGACACCAGTTCCTAAATGGATACATGATACAATTGTGTAGGACTGCTTTTGGAGGAGGTGATTTTCCTACCAGTTCATGCTGTCCTCATTACTGCCAGAGAAATCAGGACAACAGCATGCTACTGAGTAAAAATAGACAGTCTTCTCTGGTTTTCTCCCCTTCCCTCCCTTCTCTGAGTTTTCCCTCAGAGCAATACTGACCATCATCCATGGGAAAATAAACCTTAGATTACAGATGCATCTGTTACTGAAGTGATTAGTTCTTTTTTATAAATTCCTTTGTTCTTTTGCCATGTGTCTCAAAGAGAGATCAAGAGTGCTACACTGATTGTATTAAGCTATTCATGGCTTTTTTATTATTCCAAACAGTTCTGCAATCTTGAAAAATTCACTCTTCACCCTCATTTCCATGGCAAGATTTCACATATACATTGCCAGAAAAACACAGACACGTGCAGCCTATATTCCCTGGTGTCTCTTTGGCCTTCCCACACCTTAACTTTTACCTTTTATGGGCTGCATGCTGAGCCAAACTTAGAAAGCAATGGCAACACTAGTTCATTTTGGAGCTGTTCTATGACAGATTTCCCCTGCAAATTCCCTTGCTTCACAGTGAAAATACTCATGAAGAGGATTACTTGTAAATACAGGGCTACTACAGTGAAATAAATCAGGGTTTTGAAAAGAAATTTTGCAAACCAAAGGACCTATCTACTGTCTCTCAGCTAAAAATAATTTCTGACAGGACTGCAATGAGATAATAAGATGACTTATTCCATTTGCTTTAAATATGATGAGATATCATAATGCCATGTTTTGTAATCTGCACAAGAGATTTACAGTAGCACACAGGCAACAGACAGAGCCCTCCCTCCCCCCCCAGCTGGAAAGCTGTCCCTTCCCCTCACCACACTCAGAGCATCAAGCATAAAGGGTATTTTGGACATAGAATTGCAGTGTATTATCTTATCAAAAGGCTTTGACAGGAACCACATTACTGTGAGATCCAGCTTATACAAGGAAAGAAGAGATCCCCCCACTTTGCAGCTTCCAGCCTGTTACACAAAAACTTACTACATGATCTAGGCAAAGGCAATCACATTTTCTTTAATGCAATTGTCTCTGTTGCAGTTACCTGTTAAGCTTACAGTGAAAGAACACCCCTCTTACCATCAATACCCCCATGTAATATTTCAGTAGCTATAACAAACATATAGAAAACAATAAGCATGTACCTGTGCGCTACAGTATTTGAGCTAATACAGTTACGCTTCTTATGGGTCACTAGGTATTTAAGTGACTTTCTGGTTGAAATCTTTCAAGATCCCCACAGACTAGGAAGCAAGAACAACCTGCTCTGAATACTCTGATACACTGCACAAGACATTAGAATAAGCCAAACCCCATAACTATTGCAATCACTTCATAGCAGTTATTAAAGAATTTTCATAAGGGTCTTTCAAGTCTTCAATTAACCCCTTCAAGATTAGCTTACTTATTTACTTATAGAAGAAAAGCTTCAAACCGTCAAGTGAGTATGTGAACTGCCTTTCGATGCTGAAAGAGGTACCTTCTTCTACCAGCTGAGGTATTGACTGTGATCCTTTTAATGTGTCTGAAATAGCTCCGATGCTTTCAGCCTGGACGGCACTGAGAGCTGCTCCAGGCTGGAGTGGAACTCTGCTGAGAAGCGAAGTGTAAAAGGGAATTCCTGTCATAGCTTCCAGTTGTTCTTCCTAAATATAGAATTTGATTCACCCTGCAGCGTGGTCCCCTGTGACACTTGACCATCAGAAGACCAGGGCTCAAGTGTCGAGCAGGAGGTGTTGAAGGACCACACCTTTGGGTCCTTTTCTTGCCCTCCCCCTCCCTGTCATTCTGGGCTTTTTACAAGCACCAGGCTTACAGCAGCATAAGTAACCTACAACTCCTTTTGTGGTGTTTGGGGCAGTGGGTGCCTCCCTGCTGCCACACCAGAGAAGGAGATAATTATGGAGACATAATTACAAAGACTTCACCTCAAGGGAACTAACTAGGGGAGGTGAATTGTGACACCAATATGACGAGTAGACTGTTGCACTTGAAGCTTGGCAGAATTCACAACAGGGCTCACAGACCTGTCTTCTGCCTCCCATGGAGGAGTTTGCTGTTACAATCTAAGGTCTTGCCTTCCAGATGGTTGAGATCATCTTAAAGCAAAACTGAAGTCATACTTCCTTGTGATGATCCATATTCATGACAAAAGTATTAGAAGGCAATGAAAGAGGCAATATACTTTTGTAACATAGTCTTGTACATTAATTTATTTCATTTTATATTACAATAGTTATATTAAAAACCATCTCTGAAATATACAATTCTTTTTTCTGTGCCATTGATTTAGCAAAGGTTTAGCACTGCTTACATTTTATAATCCCATCATCTTGCAAATATGCCTAAAATACCAGCTCAACACTGTTTCCTTCAACAATTTTTTAGAGCACTGACAAATAATTGAATAGATAGTGATGTGTAAGCAGGAAAAGAATCTACCTGTATCACACATTTATTACCCATAAACTATCACACCTAAACTGTATTAAACTGTGGGACTAAAAGAAGTAAGCCAAAGTTTTATCACCAAAATCAGAAAATGTAAATGTAACTAGATTTTAAAGGGAAAAACAGACACTTTTAGCATTATTTTGCAGAGTACCATTACCTTTGCATAACCACTGGTATACAAAGCCCCATGACTTGCAGATTCATCTGCTAAATATGTGAAGCAGATGATTTAGTATGTAAATAATGAGGCATATAAGCATTTCAGATGATGGATTCAATGGCTGGGAAGTTAGAGCCAGGTACACTGACACACGACTGGATAAAATTACTGTGTCTCATGTACAGAGATCCAAAAGACATAGTAACCATGTATTATTTGAAGTACAAAAATCCTAATACAGTTAAAATTACAGTTTTGTTGCATTTCTAGAAGCTTGTCTAATTAACATGCTTCCTGGAACAGCTTATTAGTTTTGAAAGTGAAGTTGATGGTTAACGGAAAAGTGTATCTTATTCCTTGACTGAGATATTGCACTGTACAATGTCAGAATTGTTTCTTTAACTTGTCACTACTTAATATGCTTACTTACATGTTTTACTATTTAAGAAACCTTATGAGCACAGATATAACTTCCCTGAGGCTCTGAAATTATTTTATTTTTCTATTATAGTCTAAAATGTTTCAGTGTAGTTCAATCAGTTGAAAATCCAAGTCAACAAAGGAGACATCACAATCTCAGCTCACTTGACATAAGACTTCTTTAAAGTAAAAAGTTAAAAAATACATTATTGGAATTTTGCTTCAAATTACCAAATAGTAGCAACATATTCTAGATCTTTGGCAATGCAAAAATTTTCTTCCACATCTTAATTTTAGCTTTATAAATCACAGTGTATTAGAAGGTAAGAATAGTAGGCCCATGATATTAAGTATTTGGCTTCAATTTCTATCACTACCTTCATTTGAATTGTTTAGGAATATGAAAACTAAAGTTGCAGTGCAACTAGTGCAACTATTTTCTTCGTTAAACACACTTAAGTTGTTAATTAATATTTTACAATTATAAACCTGCCATCAGACAGATTCATCAGAGGACTAACACAGAGGATCGTGAAAAAATAAATAACACCATCCATTTTCTAACTTACACAGATTTTATTTGTACAGTCTGGCTCTTTTCCCTTAGCAAAGACATTTCCACTCCATGTAACAATGATTTGGCACATAGGTTTGATAAAAGACAGAGACTTTTAGCAATGGTAGTCACTCATACGGGGTTAGGCAGAAAAATTTACAATACAATGGAGCTAGCAATTACCAGGCATCGGAGCCCCTTCTTATTCTTGCTTTAAACTGCAAATAATTTTGAATCTTACATCGCAGAAAGGATAGCAGGCCTCAGTTGGTTTGTCAAAAGAAAAGCTGTCTGAGGAAGTATCATCTCTTAATTGTTTCTCCCAGTTTTCCCCAATCTAGCTGTTTCTTAATATCAAGAACAAAATCAAGCACTTTCTCCTGAGGTTTTACTTGTTCAGCTATGCCAAAAGCAACATCAGGCTATTTAAATACTGAATGACATCAAACAGCATGCAAAAATATTTGCTGTTATTTAGTGGACAGGAACTCAACAAACATACCTAAAATAGCTGCTTTTGTTTCTGTGATGTTTTTGAGATGCTAAATATTAATTCAACTTCTGCAGGCTCTCTTTCTTTTCCATATAAAAGCATGGTGATTATTACCACAAACTGTTCCATTAAGAAATAATTAGCCCTGTATTAAGAAGATGGTCTAATTAGAGGCTGCCAGTGACCTTGTTCTATATTTCAGAGTTCCAGCATCTTTTAATAGCATGGCTAGCATCATCTAAGAATCTGTATTAAGTGCTAAAAATGCATTATGAATATAACCCACACAAATGCTGGAACATCATAGTTTTGACCCCTGAGTTACCCCAAAGTAATATTCTCTGTGTTTTTGTATTCTGTAAATTTCTTATTTATCAAAATGTTTTGAGTAATGCAAATGTGATAATGATGAACAAGCAACAAATTTGTTTCCACTTTTCTCCTGGGAAATTTAAGCCACTATAACTGGCAAAGCTGATACCATAAGAAAGAGGGAGGGTACTGGCCAATTTTGAAGGGAATATGAATTCTAGAAGACATGCTGATTTTGTAAGCATCCTGCCTGCTGCAATGATTGAGCATCACTTGGAAAAGAAACAAAAACCATTACATTGCAACATCAATATTGTTTTAGACAAACAATTTCACAAAATAGGAACTGACTGAATCATTGATGAAATTTTGAACAGAAAGACAAGTGAACATGTTCACAAATCAAAATAATTTGAATGGGCTTCTATTATCTCTTTTTATCCTGTAACAGACTTCTTTTGATGAAGGCCATCACCATCAGTTGACTGGATCTGCTAAACACTATTAGCAATCTCATCACCCTATATGTTAAAGAATTTTGCCATTGTACCTGTGGTCCCAAAAATGTACAAAAACTAGGTACAGATATACCAGAGGACTTAGAGACTCAGCACTACACAAAGCAATGTACTTATCTCTTGTAATAAAGCATGAAACAAAATTGCAGATGTTCAGGTAATCAGCTCACACACAGCTGTGATCCTGCTGTGAGAGCAATCACCTGAACTCTAACAAAGAGAACAAAGACTAATTTCTGATGATTCCTCATCTAAATGGCATCTTAACAGGAATAAAGACATGGTTGAGACCATGTGGAGCATAAGAGGTTTAGGGTAAACACAAGGAAAAGCTTTTTCACAGTGAGGGTGCCAGAGCTCTGGAACAATCTGCCAGGGGGGTTGTGGAGTCTCCTTCTCTGGAGACACTCAAGACCCATCTGGACACGTTCTTGTGTGACCTCATCTAGGTGATCCTGCTCTGGCTGGGGGGTTGGAGTAGATGATCTTTCTAGGTCCCTTCCAACCCCTAACATTCTGTGATTCTATGATACATGAACAATCTGTCTGATAGAAATATGCACCCAGAACAAGGGAAATGAGGCAATGGGCTGGAGGAAGCAGAATACTGAGGATGTTACAAATAAATTAATGTATTTCGATCAAAAAATATTATCAAATTCAGGGACAACTGCACCAACCATATGAGCTTGATCAGTTGCCATCTATGGTTGTATCTGCAGAACAGAAAACTAAATATGAAGATTGATGAACTGTGGGTGTGAAGATTTTTAAAATTTGAAACAATATCAGGACACTTATCTTGGTTCCCATGAGTCAAAGCAAAAAAAATATATCTTCTCATACCTCCAAATTTCTGAAAAATAATTTACAATGAATGCTTTCCGTGGTGAAGGTATGAACAAATATACTAGTCATACCTATCTATCAAGTAGTCAGACATGATCTATATCAAATTTTATTGAATCAGATCTGCTACTGGAACATTTTTCAATCATCTGTAGTTTCCTGCAGTACTCTGCCAGTTCAGAAATTGTCAAAAGAAAACAGTGTTGGCACAGAAAGACCAGAAAAGTCCTCCAGCTGTTTAAATTTATAAACAATGTTTCCCAACACAACATCAATTCTCGGGTATTAAAAGTAGTATAAAGTTTCTGTTAGAAAATTACACACAGTAGTTTTGAAAATCTTCACATTTTACTTTATTCTCATATGAAGTATGGTTATAGACTGGCAATATTTTCTATTCAGAAAAAAAATATTTTGACCTAATTTCCATTTAAATAATGTAATACTCCTTTGCACTGTAATTGGAACATAAAAAAACTATCAAGAAAAATGTGTAACATTCTGCTCTCTTCTAGGCACAACAAGGATGAAAGCTTTTTTCTTTTCTTGTTTGGGTTTCAGTAAAAGATCAATACATATTACATATCTCCATAATTCCCATTACCCAAATTTCTCCCATATACTAAGATCTGGATATAATAATATTAGTATGGAAAATGAAAACATTTGTCATTCAGACATTTACAGTCAATGCCATATACATCTCTGCATCTCTGGTGTCTCACATTTCTTCTTTGATCTATTCCTTCCAGAAGCAATCTCCTAAGCCTGTGGTAAGTGCTTAATGGATCTTCTATTTCATCTTTACCCATCTATTTCTTCCATGCATCTCTGTACTTTAAATTTCCAGCTAGGCTCGGGTGCTCATTCTGCACATTGCTGTGTGCCATGACAGGACCCCTTCAAGTTATGCTGGCATATAAACGTTTGCAGAATCAGATTTTATTCCAGTCTTCCTCTGTTTAGCTCAAGTACTCAACAATCTAGTGACAAATACTACTCAGAACATATCTAAAAAGCCATTGGCTCTCCTCAAGGCTCCAGTGCATCCAATCAAACCATGTTCTGATTGTATTGTCTTCAAACTGGTAAAATTTACCACCTCTTCATGCTCAAATTCACATCTTAGCTGATTTTAGGTTGAGCCTGCAATGAACTGTGATCAGGAACACTTTCCCTGAAGCCCCACAAATGCCTCTAACATCAGAGTTTTTGCAAGTGTTGTTAAGACTGGTTTTGCTTTTATTATGCCATGTGTCTCCTATGGTAAGATCTGAATAATCACCCATCTACTTCAATAAGAATTGGAACTCTTCTCCCAATGCAGTCCCAGCTCCACCACAGAATGGTCCATGCATGAGAGCTGAAGGATGAAAGGAGTAATGATACTGAGGAGACAGTTGCCCTTCAAAGTAATTTATCACAAACCTAAACCAAGGAAAGTTTATCTGGAGCACACAGGGAAAGGTGGTCTGGGAGCCATGAACTGCAGAGGGCTCTCCCCCTGCTGCTGTCTTGATTCCTGAAAAACACTTTAGAAATAATGAGTAAACTGAGGACATATTAGTGCATTTTTATTTTTATTTTTTTCACAGGGAAAAGGGAAGAGAGGAGCACATCATTTTTAATAGATTGCACAAACAAACTTTGCCAAATCTTGTATTTGTTTTAGTGTTCAAGTTCCAAGTGGAAGTTTTTAAACTGAGAAAGGCATTGAGAAAAAAACCCTATTAAATCAGTGACCTCATGTGCCCATTCCAGTTCTAGTAACAGCAAAAAACACATCAAAAGGAGTGGAAAAGACCAAAAGAAGCATACAGAGAATCAGTATGAGTGGACTGGGAAGGAACACAATCTCCCAGAGCACACTTGTCTTAAAACTGCTCATACAGCAAGCCTTGTGAAACGACTTTGTTCCATCATGATGTCAGTGTTAAAATTGCTGGAAGACTGTCAGTAAAAGGAATCCTATGACTGCCTCGTCACTGAATTGCTTCCACAACCCCCTTTAATGTCACCACCGCAAATGACTTTCCCTCTCCTGCATGTTTTCCTGATTATATTCCGCAGTTTCTCCAGAGAACTCCCGCTCTTCCACCCGTAGCGTCAGGGCCACCATCTGTGCCCAAGCTGGCGGGTAGCCGGTGAACTCCGCTGAGGAGCGAGGGTGGTCGCCTGCGACTGCCCCTGTCACTCAACAGGACGGCGCGCACACATCGTTACACCTCCGCACCGCCAACGTACGCGCACAGAAATAGCTGCAGCTCATTTAGCACAAACAGGCGTAACCCGGCCCAGCCCGGCCGCAGCCCCCGGGCGGGCGGCCCCTGAGGGGGGAGCCTCTTCCCGCCTCCTCTTCCCGCCTCCTCTTCCCGCCTCTTCTTCCCGCCTCCCCCGACCTCGCGGCGGTGGAAGGAGCGTTCCGCTCACTGCGCTCGCGCACCGAGGTGACGACACCCTCTCCCCTCCCCGCGTTCCCTTGCGCGCTGCGGGCCGTGATGTCACTCCGCCAGCTAGCCCTCGCTCCACACGGTTCCCGGAAGCGTCCGACCGGGCAGTGCAGATGATGGAGAAAGGTTCCGGGGCAGGTTTAGTTCCGGGGGCTCCTCCGCACGAACCGCGGCCGCCGCCACCGCCTCGACTTCAACGATGATCCCGATCTCGGTGGTGGTGTGCGTGCTGGGGGGCTGGTGCGCCATCTACCTGGCGGATACGCTGCTCAAGGTGAGGGCTGTGGGCGCAGAACTGAAGGGGAGCCCCTGGCCCCGCGCAGGCCGGGCCAGGAGCGCCGCTTGACCCCTCGCATCACGTCGAGGCCGTGAGGAGGGCACCGGCAGCCCCGTCCTCTCCGGGCGGGGTTTGGAATCTTCGGGAGAGGCCTCCTCGTATCGCCCACCCTCCACGACCCTCCTTTCTCCCCGTTCATACGCAGACGGAGGTGCTGCTCCCGTTCCCGAGCTTGCAGGCCCGAGCTGGCGACGCGCGGCCTCTCCTCAGTTCAAACTTAACGGCCGGCGCGAGGTTTAGGCCGTTGAGGGCGCGTGACCGCGCGGCCGTTCTCTGCCTGCCCGCGTTGGCCGCGGCCGGTCAGGCTCGGGGCGGGAAAGCGGCCGCCGGCCTCCCCTGCTCGCACCCGCTGAGCTGAGGGAAGGGGCCGCGCTGTTCCGCTGCTCCGGGCAGGGTGCGGTTGCCGGGGCGGTGGGATTGAGGTTGTGCCTGCTCCCGATTCCTTGCAGCACCTCTTTGGCGCGGAGGCGATGCCGAGTTTCCCCGAGAGGGCAGCCTGCTTCGCTCCCAGAAACGGGGCCCTTCGCCGCTGCCAGAAGCCTTAGCAGCGGTGCACGGAGAACTGGTGCTTTGCTTCGGCCCGGCTGTGGGGTTGAAAACGCCTCCCCGCCGGTTGCAGAGATGAGATTTCAGGAAGGTGGTATTTAGGTTACCGCTTCAAACGGTTCTGTGGCACTTGAACGTGCTCTCTGGAGATGAAAGTGTAATTAGCTCTAAAAATCCCCCCCAACCTTTATTGATGTTTGCTGTGTGGAGTGTTTTATAATGATTATTTTTCGAAATGACTGTCAGCTAATGCACTACTTCTTCTTTTGAGTGTCCTTTGTTTTACTGCAAAAAAAAATAGTCGAGACAGAGCTCAATTGCAAATACTTTTTCTTTAAAAATAAGATTTAATCTTCAGAGAGTATTGTAGGACTCTCTGGGTGAAGAGGGGAAGATTTGAAAAGACAAGACACCAACAGGTGTTATTCTTTTAAAGCTTGAGGGTTATGTTTTCTGTGGTTTCATTTTCCATGACTGATATTTCAGTGTATGCAAAATGGGGTGTATGCTGGTTAAATATAAGGAAAAATGAAAGGAAAGGTTTGACCTCTAATTCACTTTTTTGTTGTTGTTAATGTACAGTCCAGGAGCTGCATCAGTTTCTAAGTGCAGATAGGGCCTAGCGATTGCAAAGAAAAAAAAAATGATAATTTTGTCACTCCCATAAAATACAGGAAGAAAGAAATTTTAGATGATCAGAAAACTTGGAAAAATAAGTGGCTCCCCCTGCTGCTAACTGTTGGAGAGCAAACGTAGCTCAGTTGATGAGAGCTATTAATGGCCAAATATTCATCCATACCTTATATTAAAAAATACAGTATTTGATTTGAAGATTTTTCAAATTTTATTACACCAAGTGTATATTAGGTATTTGGAAACAAACATGCAATTGTTTTGAAGCACATTAGATGATTGTCTGGATACTAGAACTGGCTCCTGGCTGCAGTGAGACACACTGAAAAACACCATAAAGTTCAGTTAACAGCCTGGTTTTCTTTTGACACCAACTTTGTGTCTGATGAAGCATCTTAGAATGTGAAGCAAGAGCTGAATTGTTGCTCCTTTTATTATTGATACTGTAAATCTTCCACCACATGCATATCCCAAGGCAGCTAGCAACTGCAGCAGGAGGCAGTCCCTGCTTAAAGCTTCAGTCATTTACAATTTAATTACATCCACAGGACGTAAAGAGTATGAGTGTAAAATAATACAGCAGTACTTTATCATGCATAATCCTGATGATATTTTTGGGAAGAGCAGGACATGTGCTGTAACTTGATGTTTATATTGTTTATTATATAAACTTGTTCAACATGCAATGTCACTTGCTCAGTTCCTCCCCTACTCATTTTATTCGGTCTTCAGACATCTTTTTAGGCGTTGAAAAGGCATAACTTTGTGTATAAAAGCATTTTTTGCACAAATATATTAGCTTAATATTGCTAGAGTTAAATTGCAGGATGCATTTGCATTTGTAAACTAAAAATATGCTGAATCAAGTTGAGACTTGGAATTTTGAGTCCCTGTTGTTGCTCTGCATTGAACCACTGGCATGGAAGTTTCTGTTGAATTTTGGATCCTACAAAAGGGAATCATGCAGGCAGACCCCTAAATTCTTTCTCCCCAGCATCTGAAATCATCCCATTTCATTCTGCCTGAAGGATCAGGAATGAGCAAAGGGTAGAAGATTGTCCCTCCTTCTGCTGTGAGAAATAAAGGATGCATTAGACCCATTCAATCAAGGTTGGCCTTCAGCTTTTAAGGTCAGGTAACTGAAATGGTTCAGAGCTCTTCAAAAGATTTTGTCAGCAAAGAAGAATGTTAAGGGCTCATGCTTGCTGTCAGATATTTATGGAGCTCCTGGAGTATTTAGTAGACTTCCATTATTTTGAAGGCTTAAATTAAAAAAAAATGAAATACTGCATTTATAGTAAATATAAAACAAATCAGTTAGAACTCAAAGAAGCAGAGCCAAGTCTTGTGCAAAGGAAGTTTGAAAGGAAATATAGGATACCACCATACTTCATACCAGGGCATGAGAGTGCACATGGCAGTGTGGTGATCCTGCTGGGCTCAGAACAGAAGGAGCAAAAGTTTGCATGAATGTTGGTACTTTTTTTATTTTTTTTCACCCCCTCAATAATGTCATATTTCTCATGGAAAACTTTGTATTTATTTATGCCTTGGTAGTACAGTGGTGCTGTGATGTGGTTAGAATGAATTTGAAGGGATGAATCTATGGCATTTTTAGGGGAAAAGTGGGTTTTGCATGTGATAAAAGGAATAAATTTTTGAAGTGCCAAATCCATATATCCAATTAGCTTTAATATAATAATATGTGGTTGGCTCCATGTGATTGAATGGGATGTGTTTACTTAATTCTCAAAAGCCAGTTTCTCATACCAGAGTTACTTAATGTTGAATGTGTTTTTGTGCTTAATGATCTGGTAGATAATGTGAGCTGGTCTTTTTATTTATTTCTTTGGATTATGTATTATTAATTGCACAAGTGTAATCATTTTTGTCACCTATTTAAGTTAGCAAATGCTGGGTTGGCAGATGCTGATCTAGTTGTGGACACTAAACTTAGTGGTGTCATTGGGAGCAACTAGTGTTGATTAAGGAATACATTATGATGAATATTTCTGTCAGCACCCTCAGATGACTGAACAAAAATGTGGCTGAAATCAGCAGGTTGAAGAAGGACATGGAAATATTTAGGCAGAAAAGATAAATGGTATAATAGGTGTTACATGAACAATGACCTAAGTAAGTCAGTCTTGTGTCCTAGGAAAATTGTTCCTTGAAATACATTTTTGGTGTTCCAGTTTTAATTAGAAAGGCTATGGGTATAGCTGCACAAGAGGAGATCATCACTCCCCACCACCACTGTGTCAGGATGGGAGGAATGCAAAGAACTTGCCACGTTCTAAATTTGTTTCAAGAACCACTGACGACAGCCAGGAACTTGTGAAGTTCCTCTTCGGGGAGGAGAGGGGGGGCCTGTTGTGCATTACACATTCCTGATGTCTTCAGTAGGTCCTGCTGCTTGAAGGGAAATTTGGGAATACTGCTCCAGTTCAGCCAGCTCCAAAGACTTGTCTGGATTATGTCAGAGACACTCATGCCTTGGGAACAGCCTGAAGTCAGAAGGCTCAAAGCTCTGGTGTGCTTTTCCTGAGCTAGGAGTTCCTCTTCCACCTCCAAGGAAGGCATTCCTTCAGTTGCATTTCTGATACCATCTTCCATGAAGCAGGCTGAATAAGCCTATTGAGCAACTATATAATACAAAGCAGCAGTTGCAAAACTGTTTATATCAGTCTATAATATCAGATAATACTGCAGATAAGTATTAATCATATAGTTCACAGGTCGCATTTTTCATAAAGAGAAATCTTTGGAACTACTGGGAAGGCATTATGGCAGTATCTTGAAATTCTGGGAAGTCATCATAGTGAAATTGCTGTTGCAATACAGGTGGAGAACTTTAAATTCCATCTGGACTTTTCTGAGTATGATCAAATGTTTCATAATCTATTATAAGCATAGTCCTGGTGTTTGAGAAGTAGGCCTCATTTTTACCCCTACTAAAGGGTATTCAGGGTACTTATCCATATCTCACCAATATGAGAAACAGTTTTTTCAGCTGAAGCCAAAAGAAACATTTTTCTTTATTGCAGTTTAAAAAATGTTTACTGAAAATATGATTGCACATTGAAAAAATACAATAAACAGTTCAATCTTTAGCCTTCTAACCAGACAAAAACTGCTGGAAGTGATTTAATACTAGGAAAGATGGTAAAAATAATATTTTATTTTTTTTATGGACAAATAACACTGGATACCTTATCTCTTGCAATCCTAGAATTTTTGTCATTTACCTCAAAACAGTGGCATAACCATTACATATTAGATGCCACATCTACCTGTGTGTTGAAATGTAAACAATGTGCCAAAGTTAAACATCAGTTTATATAAAACCAGATCACATTTACTGCCTGGTCACATAACAAAATCATTAATTTTCCATTGTTTTGCAGTCATCCAACTCTCTGAAGGCATCTTATGAAGACTGGTTGTTGACATATGGCCTGAGTGTCTCCCCTTTTCACATGAGATGGCAGACAGCTCTCTTCAACCGCCAGTTCTACAACTGGGGGAGGTGGAAACCCAGATTTCTGTATTTATGGTATACATTTTGGATTTTTAAAAAATTCTGTCAAATACAAAATGAACAACTTAACCACATCAGTGTCTTTCATCCTTAAAAGTGAAGAGGATAGACATGGTTACTTCACTAGGCTAATGATAAAACCAAACTAGCATGGCTGCTGTAATGTGCCAGTACAAGTCTTCCTCCTCTGCTAAAAAAAACATAGCTGTAATATAGGATGCATATTGAGATTATATGAAACTAGAAATCTCTAAACTACTTTTCCATATAGTTTGAACTAGATGTACTTAAGAGTACAGCTATTATGTATAATACCATGTATAGAAGTAGGTCTGAAAGCAGCTTCTCATGTCCTAGATCTGTCCATCACTGTACACTGAGCTTTTCCCTGATCACTGGAATTTATGAAGTATTCAGACAGTTGTGTCCCTGCAATCAATCATTGCCCAGACATTCAGCAGCTATAGCTGCTTAGTAATACATTGCTCACCTTCTGTTTATCTGCCTGTACCTTTCACTTCTAAGACTGCACAGACTGCAGGGAATGGGTGAATAAGGATGGAGATTAGTATGGCTGCTCCTGTACTGATTTAAAAAACTATTGCTCAGTTCTGTTCCTAGCGTTACTTTATATTTGCTCTGAAAATAAAATTAGTAAGGTTTGAATTTATTTTCATTTCCTGTATTGCTGTCCTCAGTGAGAGAGTAATAATAGTCTGCTTTGTATTGGCTTGTCTCATATGTAATGATTTTACTATTTCAGTCTGAAATAGTTCTATATCAATAACATTTTTTTTAATGTGGACTGTTTATTACAGTCTAGTGTTCCCACCAGTCTCTTTAATTAACATTACAAGTACAAGTTTCTTAAAATAAATCTACTAACTCCCAGTGAGCTTCATTAAGGATGGCAAAAAAACCAGCTATGCTGTGGTGAGAAGAAGGACTGGTAGTGAAATGAAGTGTTTTAGCTGGAAAATAAACTTTTATCAAATCCTTCAACTATTGGACACTAAAATAATAATAGCAATAACGCTCAGTAAAAATTCACCACTAGGTGGACTGGCATAAATTGAAATTATTTTCAGCACTGATTTAAATGAAAAATAAATTGGTGAGAAGAAGAACATGTTTTAAGTAATTTATTTTAGTCTGGTCTTGTATTTGTACCTTTTCATATTTCTTTAAAAAAAGATTGAGTCTCATTACTTGTTGTTTAGCACTTCTTATTGTTTGTAAGGAAGATGCAAAATTTATTGAAAAGGCTTAAATAAATATGTATGCTACCCCCCATCATTTGATCTAGGTCTCTAAATATGTTATGGTGTGGTGCAACAAGGTATATTCTGCATTGTTACTTATATTTTTATACAAATGCTAATGGCAAGTTACATGTGATGGGTAAATGTAAGAACAACAGAAAAATATCTGAAAATTCACCAGGATGTGGTAAAACATTTATTAACTGAGGAAAATATGATATTTCTTTATTATATGTTATTGTTGTTACTATTTTCCTTTATCTGGTACTTTTGTACATGATTGATGATACACGAATGGTAATAGCATTGGATAAGTTTTGCTCTATGAGTTTGGTGTGCTGAGTTGTGCTGAAGCAGTTACATGTCTGCAGAATACACCCTATCTTCTTGTGGCTGTGAATCACTAAATGATTTGCTTCTCTTTGTAGGTTCAACATAGGAATGGTGTTTGGCATAATTGCCATGTTTGGCTCGGTTATTCTTCTTGGAAAGACGCTGATGCAAACACTGACACAGATGCTCACTGAGGCACCAAAGGCCCAGAATGATCGTATGCTGCAAGTTGTGGTGCGTGTTCCCTCCTCGGGTCTTTGTTTGAGAGTTGTGAACTGATCTTAACCAGCTTCTTAATAGTGTATGTCATGCTTAAATCCTCCTGTGCAAGAATAACCCAACTCCTGATATTCATCTATAGAAAAATTTGCTGGTTTGTTATCAGGCCTAAAAATGGGGAATGGAGGTAGGAAAAGAGGGGAAGGCAAAGGAAGGCAAACATGTGGAAGAGTTTATATTAAAATTTCTCAGGAGTGACAATGTGCGAGTAGTTTTGAAAAGACCTGAATTATCATGGTATTAAGAATACAAAAGAGAGCTAAGAATTTGCCTTCTCTGAGATGTGCAAGGTAGAGGCACAGAGCACATAATCCACAAGTAGAGAGGAGTTCTACTTAATTTATTACAACACAAAACAACAGTGGAAAAGGAAAGAAATGTAAAGAGGTTTGTGTGATAGAAGAAGAAAAGCTGAATTAGTGAGATGGCATTTTTTTTAAGGACTTATGCCCTAATTTACAGTGTGAAAATGCTGTTTCAGTATCTAGTCAAAGGCCTAGTAATAATGTATTTAATTGTCTTACTTTCTGATTTCTGATTGTCCTGGTTTGGACTGATATTATCTTAAATTTAGCAATGTGAGACCAGATGCATATGAGACAAGAGTTTTATTAAAGAATATGTATATATTTGTATAGAATGTAAACAGCAATGTGAAACAGTTGAACAGCAAAACAGAACAATCCGAATTATTGGTCGCCCTTCCCTTTCGATGACCAGCAGGGAGGCCCCAGGAAGCCATTGGGAGAAAGAGGATGGCGGCAGTCAAACGCAAAATGGCAGCACAGCAGGTCGGGAGGGGGAAAGAGGCAGTGGCCACTGGCCCCCCAGCCCCCTCCACAGGGCACAGGGAAACTGGGTTTAGGGGAAAAAAATGTCAGATGAACCCAACACGGCTGGAAGGAGGTGCTTCGAAAATTGCAGCAGCGAGCTGGTCAGAGAGTTCATGCCGAGAAGGAGAACAGGTTCGGGCCTGGTGTGACTTCCTCTGGAGCACTCACTGACAGGGACAGACTGACAAACCCTGCTTCTTCCTCTTTATTCAGTCTGTTCATCTAGTAGAGCATAAATTGAACATGAGACAGAAAATTTTCACTTTAGATGCCAACATGGTTTATCCTAAGCACGTATGTCTATTACATTTTGAAGAAAAGCCTCTGTTACATCTTCATTTTCTGGGATTGTTTTAGGGATCTGTCTGCTTTTGTGACACTGGAGTCAAGTGGTCATTTGCAATCTATTGTTCTTTGGAGAAAATGACACAGAGGCAACCAAAGTAAAGATGAGCTTTTGGAATTAATCTGGTGTGGATTGGAACTATGAAAGCAGTAATTTAGGGTAATATTCACAATTTCAATGTGGAATTGATTCCTCAGTGACTACCTACTGGCAATATCACTGCACTCAAACCAAGAACAAACTGGCACTGAAAAAGATGTAATATATAGGGATAATGTAATACCATGTATGGGGATAAGGTTGCTTCTAATGTGATTCTTTTCTGTCTCTCATTTCTGGATGGTCACAGCTATGTAATTCTGCCTTTGAAAAGTATCAGTATTCTTTTTGAGGGGAATGTGTTAGCACAAGTTGACACAAAAAGAGTGACCCATGTGTGCTTGCAAAGAGATGAACAAGAAGTCAGGAGGACTTTCTCCTAATTTAAATCAGTTATTTGTATTTGACTGCCTGGAGGTGAGTTAGTTTTGAAAAAAAAAACCAAAACCAAACACTTTTTAAAAAACCCTCAACTTTAGCCTGTGACACAAATTTGTTTAGCCTTTGGCTATGTAGAGGAGATGCAGTTCTGCTTATGTTTTATTGATTAAGATTTTTGTATCTTTTCCCTTTTGTTCAGTCATGTACTTTATTTAAAACACCTGTAACTGGGTTGTTTTTCTGCAGCTGCCCCCTCTTGTGTTGGTTGCCTACTGACAGAAGTTGGAAGGAGGCAGATCAGTTACTAGCAAAGGATCATCTTTTAATGAAGGCATTTCCAGAAGCCCATAAAATATGAGAAGACCATGCTTATTAACAAAATCCTAGTGTTGATGACAGAACCCTTCATGAAAGTTAGCTTCCCATTTAGGTGAATCTTAAACTAGCTGCTTTGACATGAGGTCTTAAAGCATCTGGTGCTGTGTTCTAATAGGCTGTAGTTGTGGTTTATTAAGATGGCAAGTCTTGCTATTGCTGTCTGTCCTCCCGTGTGCCTGGAACTGAGGGCCACTGGCAACTCGAGTTATCTAATGCATTACTGCCACCAGCTGATGCTGTAAGTACAAGCAATGGATCTTAAGTAAAGAGAAGCTGTCTTCATACAGTGAGGTACAATTGTTGTGACAGTTAAGATAAATATCTTGGTCATTCTGGGTGGAATTTGTGAAATTATTCAGTTTAACATTAGTTAAAACAGTCTTTTGAAGGATTTCTTCCAGTTAGTTTGTCCTGACAGGCCAGGATTTTTTTTCCCCTTAGCATCTCTTTTCTGCCACTGGATTGCAGTTCACATTGACTAGTAGTGACTGTAATGGAGCACACCCTGCCTCAAGTGGGAAAAGATGTGAAGCATCCCAGAGCAAGCAGAGAAGTCGCCTTATTGTCCCAGTGCAGCATGGCAGCTGAGCAGGGACATGAACCTTTTTGAACTTTTATGGCTCACAGTGTTTTAAATGACTTTCTTTTTTTTTTTTGTCTGCTGGAAATTGTAAACTAATGCTTATAGTTGCCAAGCCTGTTTCGTTTGAGTGGAAGTCTGTATACATTTTTATAAACTTCTTGAGCTTAATATAGAGTAGAAAACATTCACTCAGGGCTGTGAGGAGTAAGCAGGGCAGGGAGAAGGCTTTTGTGCCTGGAAATCTTTTTTGACCTTCAACAAAAGAGTCTATCTTCAATATATTTTTAAAGCATGTGGAGTAACTTGGGAGAAGAGGTACAAACTGATAGTGCTGCATGAGAGTGGCCCCAGTTCTGTTTTGCATCTGAAGAAGATGAGTGAGAGCAGCAACTTTAGGCGCAGAATGATTTGTCTCTGTACCTCTTGGTTTCCTCCTGTGTTTTGTTTTGTTGTCATGGCCACATCAACAGGTGCCTGGTGTAAATTTGCCTGTCAGCCAGCTGACCTATTTCTTCTCTGCAATCCTCATCAGTGGTGTGATACATGAAGTCGGCCATGGGGTGGCAGCTATCCGGTAATACACGTTCTTTTTCTCTTACTATGTGCCCAAAAATCCAGAACTTACAGGTTATTATTGTTAGCACTGCTTCGGTTTATCTAAAGAGGCTGTTAATTCTGTATTTCATAGCTTCCTTAGATTTTAAGTTTGGAAGGATATACGATTAAGGATAGAGTTTAAATACAGTGTCTGTTCTACAGATCACAAGAAAGGACTTCTGCTTTGCAAATATACCACGCTGTATCAGGTTTAAAATAATGCTTTTTTTTTAAAGTGGTCCTGTATTTCACACAGTGATTGCATTTCTGCAGCTGTGGCCCTTGAAGAAATGTGCACAATGGTACTTTAAAACAGATTTTAAATGGATTTGTTTAAACATAGCTTGTGAAGCAGTGCACACCAACAGGCTGAAGCAGTAAGTTGGTCAAGTGTGATTTGCCAGTGTTAATCTCAGTCATGTGTTGACTCCCATCAAAGATGTTATTTTTTATGTCACTTAACTATGGTGACTACTTCACCAAAAGATTATTTGACATGGTTAGTCCTTACTGTTAAATGACATCTAGTATAAGAGGGTTAAGTGGGACTGATAGTCTGCTGCCCACACTCAGGTGTCCTCTGCATTTCTCTGGGACATCATCATTATCTGTCCCATGAACACAAACACCTATGTTGTTTCTTTGATGTTCTTGAAGTCATGACTGTATCTTAACCCATTGCTACTTTTTCTATAGCCCCAAAAGTTCTCAATTCAATGTAATATCATTTTTCTTTTTGTCTTTTTAAGGGAACAAGTACGATTTAATGGATTTGGGATTTTTATTTTCATTGTCTATCCTGGAGCATTTGTTGACCTCTTCACAACCCATTTGCAACTGATATCTCCTGTCCAGCAATTAAGGATATTTTGTGCAGGTAATAGTTCATGCTTTTTTATGAAATCTTTGTTTAGCACAGTTACTTTTACAGGCATCATTTGTGAATCTCTGATGGAGCACTGAAGTTTTAAATTGAAAAAGTAGAAAAGCTTCTGTTTACCTGAAGGTGATCCTTCTGTTCTGAACCTGAACTGTGATTTCAGGAAATCATTTGGTCATTCCCATGCATGTTGTGCTGTTTTCTAGAGAAGAGATGTCAGTTTCTAGGAGCTTAAATTTGTGTACCAATTTCCTGTCATGAAAAATATTATTATAGCCTAGATCTGATTCAGAATATTTGTATCTAAGAAGTTCCAGTTCTGTGGATGTGGTTTCTGACCTCTTATCAGAAAAAAATCTTTTACACCAGATCAGGTGCAGAACTTCCTTTGTTGTCCTTTTATTTTTTTTTTTATTATTATTTTTTCTTTTTGTTTTGTTGTTCTATTGCCTAAGCATCAAAACTTTGTAGCACCCAAGCTGGAAAATAGCCAGAAGACTGGTGGTATGAGAACATGACTTGCTGTCACAGGTGAACAATTGAGCAATTCACTACCATTTTCTGCAATAGGAGCAATCTATTATTTGATTTTCCAA
>JAOEGS010005443.1:0-26330 GCA_025447755.1 Corythornis vintsioides
AAAAATTAAAACATACTGTATTAATTACTTGCAATATTTTTAAAGGAATACATTATTTTTTTCAAATACTGTTAGCATTATATTTTGGACAATTTATTTTTGAAATCTATATAGGCGCAGTAAAATGTATCCCAAACTAGTTCATAATAGTTCACTCTTGAAAGAAAAGTTCAGTAGCCACACAATGAGCAGAATGAGTGGTTGCTACACTCTCTCCTGACAAAACATGTCAGAGGTACAACATAGTTATATCCATCAACTTCAAGTAATCTAGATCTGCTCCTGTTCTTGCTTAATAATTATGAAAATTTTGTACATTTGTGTAGTATGTTTTAACCCAGGAAATATCAAAGTCCTTTTGTAAGTTATACTTGTTACACTTTTTAGCCCTTGCTACCAAGAGGGTAAAACTTGGAATCACTTTCCAACAGGACAGATGTAATATCTGATTATGCCATCTTGGAAGACTGTATAGTTAGAGGATTAGAGGTGCAGGACTGTCCCATAGCTGACAGACCATCAATTAGTGAATACTTTAATGACACTTTAATCAATGACAAAGACATTTTTTAAATCCCCATGACTTCACTGTTCTTTCAGTTCATGGGGGAAAAAAAAATGCTAATCTCAATCTTTGATTTCCCTTTTGGCAGTTTCTGCAAGTGAGCTGGAAAGTGTCTGTTAAAAAGGAATAGCTCAACTGAAACAAATTCCTCTTGCTTTTGTCTCTGAGTGAACTGCACTGTGAAAGGACATGAAATGTGAATGCACTGCCTAAGAGGTTTATAGTAAAAGATAAAGTACAATCTGGGGGTAACTATTAACATTTCCATTGTACAGCAAATAAGCAGAATGGTAAAAGGTTGTTGTTCAAGAAAAAAAAAAAGTAAAAAAAAGCTTTAGTGTTTTTTAAAGGTTCTCTGTAGAGATCTAAATTTTTTATGGGAGTTGTCTTCATAGCTTTGTTAAGAGCTGTTATTAGAGCTGCATGAAGAAATTGCTAGTTATTCCAGTGTATGAAGTTATGTGCGACAAAAGTATGTGAGAAGAAGGGGCAATGCCCTTTATATTCACTAGCAAGGGTATTAATTAATATGCTTTACTTTAGCTGGAGAAATTTTCTGCTAACATTTATGCTGATTTTTATTTATTTATGGATCAAACTTTCTATTTCTATTTAGATGAGTTTTATGTAGTCAAATTTGTATGAAACATCATATGTTTACAGATGTGCATGTAATTATTCTCCATGGGGTCCTGGATACGAGCTTACTCCGAAGTCCATTCAAGTTAATGGTAATCCACATTGATTTCACTGGATGCTAGGTGAGGCCGTATGTGTGGATATAGATAATTGCTAACTGGATCTTGAACATATAAACATTTAGGTAACTAATATTTATTTTTCTTTTAAATATCTCTAGGGTCCTGGACTTGACTCCTGAAAATATTGAAAACGAGACTTGTTTGTGTATCCTAGTTAATCTCCTAAATGCTAACACTAAATGCTAACATATTACTTGCGGTAAAAGATCTCTTCAGGTTTTGCAGTTGTCTTCCAAAATCTTCTATTTTAATTGTATAGGTGTAAGAATAGCTGATTAGTGGCATTGAAATGATTTAAAATATACTTTCTGATTTATGCTTCTGAAGTTTGATACATTTATTTCTTTTTTTTCATATCTGGATGGCAAAATATCCCTTTTTTTTTCACTAAGATAGCAGTTTAAGGAAGAGGATGTAAGGTTCACAAGTGGGTTTCTGTAGCAAATTGGTATGCCAACACTGTAATGTACCATAAAGTATGATTACGGATGGAGTCCTTGTACTGGGAGAATTTTAGGGTCACGGAGTAGACTTTGTTGTCATTTACACTTGACTGAATCTTTTGACTTCAAAGGAGTCAATGTAAATTTGTGTGTTGTACATGAGATGTGAATATAGACCACAGGCTGACATTTCATGAAACTAACATATGATTTTGGTTAAATTGATTGAATTGCAGGAATCTATCAAAATGTACATATATAATTTTATTATGTGCTTCACTGAGATGGACATGGAAATTGAACCAAATATCCATTCAGAACAAGGCTGTTGTATTATTTTCTTTTACAAATCTAGAGCGTATCTGTGATCACTGAAATTTTGTGGGAGCTACATGAAAGTAACAGATAGATATAGGAATGAAAATTTCTGTTTCATCACCTTTCAGAAAATGGTGTGAAAGTCTCCTGAAAGAGATTCAACAATCACTTTGTGAAATAGCATCAAGACATGGACAAAAAGAACTCAGATGAGATAGAAAAATTAACTTCCTAATCGAAGGGAAAGCTTTCCTTTCTCTTCTTCCACTTAGAACAGCATGTGACTCAAGACCAGAGTTGGGATTGATATCACCTAGTACTGGAGATATATATCTGAATTAAATACCTCAATATTTTGGGGAGTCCTTGCAGAGAAATAGATGTTTTTGGGTGCAATTTATCCGATCTGTTTTAGACAAATTGTGGCTCAGAGGTGACTGCTGCTCTCTATGAAGAGGATCTTAGGTAAGAGAAGTGTGAGAAGTTGTATTTCACTATTTGTTTTTGTTTGCAATGGCCAGGTAGGTTCGTGACCTAAACTCATTTTTTCATTCATGGAAGGGATCTGGAGGTTTGGGTTTTTTTATTAAAACAATTGTAAGAATCATGTGCCAGAAAGCTGGAATACTGCTACTCTGATGTTTTTAGTGTGATTAAAAGACTGGTAGGTAATCTTCCCTGTCTCTGTACTAATCAATGGTTAGCTGGATTTCCCAGGTACATTACATCTCTGGGGATTTTCTTTAGTTGGATTAGCTAAGAAAGGCTACTATTGTATGTGTAACATCATGATTGTGCACCCCCCTGGTTAAGGAGACTTGGAGAACCATTCTTGGCAGACAGTATAGCAGGATTTTCAAATAAGAATATTTGCTTTTCTTACATTTACCTTTGTGTTTGAAATTTTCTATGGGATAAATTTTCTGACTATTTTTGACTGCAAAATATTTCAATGAATTTGTTACATCATTCTAACTTGCATCTCAATCCCAGGGGGGAAAATGGTATATGTTGTAATCCAGTCCTAAATAACAACCATGAATGAAACTTCAAGCCTAATTCATACCTAAAAAGTCCTAAATTTAGCCAAAATAAATTATTTTACTGTAAACATTGATTTTTTTAGTACACATCTTGTTCAAGAAAAGCAACTCATATAAATAATGCTGAGCATACTTACTCAAAACTCTTTTGATGGAAAAATCAAGGCATTCTTTAAATAGCTTTATTTTCTGCTTGCTAAAAAAAGTTTTAATTTTTCATTGGAAAAAAAGAATATTTTAATGAGAATTGTTCTCCCCAGGGATGAGAAAATTTTCTCACTTGTGATTTTCTATTTTACTAAATAAAAAGAAGTATTACTAGATAAAAATAAGTCATTGTACAGGTTAGAAGAAGAAACAGTTTTCTTCTGTTCTAATACCACTACCAGAAATGTAAGTTTAGTATATTAATTTATCTTAATCAGACTATTTTACAATTAATACTGTGTAACATACATCTTATCTTTCCTGGTTATCACAGTAATTGTAACAAATTTGCAGTTATTATTTCTCTCAGAAGAACAGCAGGATGTGAAAGTTACATACATGTTCACCATTTTTGGTGGTGCTTCTGGTTTGCCTTGCTTCCCTGCTACCACCTGCTCTCTGCTACATTCTTCCTGGTGCATCAGCTCGTGTTTTCCTATAAAAACTTTGCAGGCTGGAGGTCTTTAGAAGCCTTGTGCTATTCGAGTCAATGGGTTTCTTTAGCACAAACATTGCACTTTCTGTTCAACAATAAAGTGCCTACCCTACTTTGGCAATGAACTAGTGGATGATGATAAAACCACAAATTTCATTGGTCTCAGTGAGGAAGGAAAAAGGTGGCTCTGTAGTACAAGAATGAAAGACACATTAGAAATACAAAAAATACATAGTCCAAGAAATATGGGGGCCAGTGAGAACAGAACCATGGGTTTCAATTTATTTTGGTTATGGCTCAGACAGATAAGATAAATGCTATGTAGTTTAGGTTTTATTGTAATAAACATGTATTTTAATATAAAGAACATAAAAGTAAAATATGTGTATCATTGCCTGACATTGGTATAATTTTATTTGCTTTTAGCTGACTGCAAAATTGCCCTCTTCCTTTAAAGTTTAGATGACTTATAATCATTAATGCATATAATAGTTCAAACAGAACTGAAGTACATATCAAACGTAGTTATATATGGAATCCAAAAGCCCATGTGGTACTCTGACCATGAGGTTAGAGTTTGTGGGAACTTTCTATTGCCAAAGAAGTGTGCAAGCAAACACAATTGTTCAAAAAAGCCTTTGAATAAAAATGCTAGAGATAATGCTTTAAATTTTTAAATAGGTTGTGGGTTTTGTTGGGTTGTTTTTTTTTCTGTGATAGATCTATTCTTTTTGATGTTAGTGATAACATACATTCCATCGATCTGTCTCCCCAGTGACCTGCTGAATTTTGGTGGTATATCTATTAAAATGTTGCTTAAGTTCATTCACCTTTAAAAAAACCTTTAGTGCAGTTTTTTTTCTGCACTAAATTATCCCTTCACAAATTAACCCTTTTTGAGAGGCAGGGGGGAAAAAACCCAATGTGTGTGTCAAGAATATTTTCTACTGGTCTTGAAAAAGCAATTAAAGAATGTTCCACTTATTCCTCCAAAATCAGTGTTTACCTTTCTGAATACTTTTGATTATTTTTCCCTCTCAACTCATAGTATTTTTCAACTTTTGCTTATTGCTTTAAAAGTAATTTTTTGCCTGTTTGTGTTACATATTTATCACTTGCAGTGAATGCTAGATTATACATGAGAGTGAGAGAAATAACTGAAAATCAGAGAGGAAAAATCAGAATCTTTGCAATATCTTTCACATTTTCACACTGCCATCTACATTTTTTGAAGGAATAGTTATGGGAAAAATGCACCTATGAAATATGTTATTATTTAAAAAGCTAAAGTATTATGAACTGATTCTTAATGAAATCAGTTGTGTAGTCTTGAATCTGTTTTTATAATCATCAAAGGATTATGAGTGAAACATTTGTTATATTTTGATTGTATATTTAGTTGTGCTAAAGTAGGCCATAAACCTGCAAATCTCTTACAGTAACATTCAAACAGCATACAAATTCTTTAATTTTACATTAGTTACTCCAAATACACAGCTATTTTCTTTTACTATGTAATATTCAGAGAGATGTTTGCATGTTGTACTCAGATTTATACAAACTGAGCATGTGTAAGAGCCAGGCTATTGTATGCCTCAAACTTTTTGTGGTGATGAGATCTTGCAAGTCCTGTCTGGAACAGTGTTTATTGCTTCCAATGTCTCTGTGCTTCCCCTTTGGCTCCTTGAAGATAGACTTTAACAAAAGGAAGAGGTAAGTTTTGCATAAGTGGGACTCTGTCTTTTCTTTAGTTAAGTGCTTCTGCTGATTGTGCCTTGAGGGAGGTGGATGGCAGGCCTCACACTACTCCTGGCTCCTGGGGCTCATGCAAATCATCACCGCGTCCTGTGGAAGTTGGGAATACTACCCAGATATCTCAAGGGCATAAAGGCACAGAAAAATATTGATCATCGTACACCCACCACCGAAGACTTGGACCAATCCAGTGAGACATCGCTGGAGCCATAGGTATTGATAACCTTGTCTTTCTCCCTCTCTCTCTCTCACCCTCACTTCCTCCCCGCCCCCTCCCCCCCCCCCCCAATCTATTCTTCTTTTTTAATAACTCTTTCTTCCTTTTCCTCGAATTTAGTTGCATCATAAAATAATCATCTACAAAATAACACCTTTATCCGTACCGTTTGTTGATTGTTTCATTAGGAAGACTATTAAATGGTTCCTCAGATTCATTGACTCTTTCAGTGGATCACAAAGATTCACCTCCCTCGTCCACCCAGTGGGACGAGACAGAACAATCCCATTGAGGGTTAATCAAAACTGGAAATATTCATTGCATTCATTGCAATGAAAAATGAACTTCCACTGTAATTTAGGCAATGAACACTTGTATTTTAAACTATATTTATGTAGGTGTGATTAACTGTTCTGTAAAATATTTTTGGACAGTGGTATTGCAATGGAAAAATATTATAAAATATTAGTGACAGACTGTATAGTTGATATTTCTCAGAAATTATTATTATTAAGAAAAAACTCCAAACATAAAACGCATATGTAAGAAACCTTTTGTATTATAAGCACTGTAATAACTAAATTCTGGAAATTCAGTCTCAAACACTTCTATAACTCATCCTATTCAAACCTAATACAGCACAATGCAATTTTTACAGTGCCTTTTTGTGCTAGTATCCTGGAGCACTTTAAAATGAATAAAGTTAAAATTAGCAATGTAGCACTCAATTTCCTAAAGGAGTTACTTTAGAAAAACTAAGTAAAATCAATGTCTTAAATGTTTGGATGTAAAACCCTGCCAATTGAAGCACTTTTTTTTTTTTTTTCAAGTGGCAAAATATTCCAAATCTCCTGAACAAAATGTCTGAACGTTCTATAGGTTTAGGATATAAAAAAAAAGTATTTAAGAATTATAAAATCATCATCTATCAATCTCTGAGTGCATACTGATAGGCATGGAAAGTAAATGTAATGGCTAGGTAGAGCTATACATCATAAAATAATAAGCTAGTAGTTTATTTGCATTTCTATGGTATATTTTGTCTGAATATATCAAACTTGTCTCTCTGTTAATTTAATCAGAACAATGTAAAACACAAAATAGAGCAGTGAACTGCAGTAGTATGCTGAAAAAAAGGAGTTTTGTATAAGCAGCAGGAGAGGTGCAACCCTCCAACAGACCACAGGGTCAATTGCACATCAGGTGGCATCACTTGTGCAATGGGAATATTCATAAGTGATTTTATTGAATAGACATTCTGAAGTTGATTACTGCTAGTCCTCTATTTACATACGCAACCACCATTGGATGGAAAAAGAATCTTGTAGGAAGTTAGCAACTGGAGATGTAGCAGCAGTATAGAAGCAATGGCTGTGTTATCTCCTCTCTCTTGAAAAACCCTGTAAATGTATACCAGAATCCCTAGATGGAAAAGAAGGGAATCCACAGTAGTATGAGATACTGATAAGCAAGCAGAACTATTGCCATATCTGCTAACCAGCTTGGTAATTCAAAAGAAACAAAATTATTTTCAAACTCTGGTTAAAATTAAAGTTACTTTTTGAATTACAGAAAAATCATCATAAATTGTTTTGATGCTGTTTGGGAAACATGAAACTGTAATATGAGTCATAGAATCATAGAATGTTAGGGGTTGGAAGGGACCTAGAAAGATCATCTAGTCCAACCCCCCTGCCAGAGCAGGATCACCTAGACTTGACAGGAACTTACAAGCAGCTCATGGTGCTCAGGATATGGAGTCTGGTTATGAGTGTGTCAAGGAAAAAGGGCTGTGGTCTTAGTGATCGACCACTGGTGGGCAGGACAGTGATGATCTGTGGTGGATATCCATTAGCACAATTCATTCAGTCACCTATGCCATAAGCAACATTGGAGCAAGATGCAGTTTGTAGCCATACTGTGCCTTATTTTTATATCCACTTTTAAATTTCCTTTTCCTTTTCTTACCTATTGTTACAATTCACTATAACCAACTAACCTCCTTCCTTGTCTAGCTATCTCACATTTCCATTGAGCCCCAGTATGCTAATCATTCACCACTAGGGCCAACATATCTGCTTTAAGCAGAAGGTCAAACTAGATGACTTCTGAAGCATCCTTCCAACCTGCAGGGTTTTGTCATTCTATAATTAATGCTGAGTTGTGTCACCTTTTTCTTTACATGATTTCTGCTTTAATTACGTGTTATTATGGACGACAAGGTACTACTTAGTTATAATTTTGAAGTCTTGCTATCATCGCCATCCATTTCTTTAAATAATCTGTTTCTGAACTCAGTGAGTAAATGACTGCTATTTGTATAAACTTGCAGTTTTATAGGTGTATCCACATCGTTCTTTCTCCAGTGATTCCTGCACTGATTTAATCCCTGATAACTGCCAGAAAGACATCTGTGCTGGCTCTGCATACAGCTGTGGCTAAGAAGGATGCAGCTATTTTGAACAGTGCTGTTTTCAGAGACCAGGATCGGTTTGAGAATCTCTATAATCTGTAAAACTGTTCTGTGTTTCCTCTGAGGGAAGAGGGAAGACTATGCTTCCATTGGTGATTTTCTCTAATAGTCCAGGTGCAGAGAAAGGTGTTTTTGTGTTGGAAAGAAAAGGTGTGTCAAAACATGTCAAGTGTCAGGAGGACTGACAAAATGCATTGGTGCTGTGAAAGCTACAGATATAGAAATTATTCTACAGTTTAGTGTAACAAGATGGTGTGATGAACGCTTGGATTGATGGAAGTTCATAGCAGTCTTGATGCTGCTGTGTGGCTCAAGATTTCCATACTTTTCTATGGTACAAGAAGGTGTTTGAAACCTCAGTTCTTTATTCTGAGTAACCAGAAGAAAACCCAATGAAATGGCCAGCAGCAAAGCAGCTGCTTCTATGGAAAGAACAGGATTTTGAAGTGAGGCATTAGATGACAAAGCCATAAAGAAGCAGAGGGAAGGTACAGTATCTTTCCTCTGTGCTTTCCTTGTGCAGATATGCTCTACAAGAGACTGGTTTGGAGAAGGAAGGAGCAAACATAGTCGGAGCTCTGTTACAAATGAAGTCTCTAATGAATATCTAGTTCCTTATCACCAGCCTTCCCTCTCCAAGGGTGTTTTGGTGCTGTTGGTTTTCTTTAAAGTTTCTATACTAGGCTAAAGGAACACAAAAGTTACCTTATAAATTTCTGCTACATGTAGCAGAAACAAACATGTTAACTTAACAAGAAAGTAAACATAGACACTTAAAAAATTTCATTCCAACCAGGGATTCCAAATCTTGTAATTTTTTAGGCTTTTTCCTGTATTCTATATCTGTACAGTGACATCTTTACAATGCAAACCTGCTGTCACCTGTTCTATATGATTAGTGTTCTAGATGATTTTCAGTGTCCAGTTGTGCAGATTTTGGCTAACCAGAAGATATGATTTAAAGGCAATGATGCAGACTACTCTTAGGAAGAAAGACTGAGATGCAAAAAGTTATTAATATTTTCAGGCAAGGGGGCTTTCAAAATGGATGTATTTGCTGCCAGGAAGAATTTTATGACATTGTTATAAAGGTGGTTTTATGTTTTTGTGTTTTATTTTGGTTTGGTTTGGTTTTGGGTTTTTTTGTGTGTATGTGTGTTTTGTTTGTTTTGTTGTTTTTTGTGGGGTTTTTTTTTGTTTCTGATTCTGGGTTTTTTTATGTTGCTTGTTACTGTTTTGCATAGTTCAGCCCTTTTTCTGAATTATTCATAAAACAACCATTATGTTTGAATGGCCACACATGCTCCCATCTTTGGTAGGAGTACCCTTATTGTGTCCCCTTGTACAGATTATCCAGGTAATGATATCTGAAAATAAAGGGGAATGCTCAGTCATCACCCTTGTTGACTTTGGTGGTATTTAAGACATGCTTAACATTTAGTGTAGGCTTTATATTTTCCAGACTGAAGAAGTGAGAAAATTAAGATAATCAAGGAAATAAATTCAAGTCTAAATGCCATAAACAATTAACTTGTTTTCCAAGAAACAAAGACTGGATAATTAATTCTTTATCAAGGTTTTATTTGCTTTCTAGGAATGAGAAGATTGAAAAATAATGGTAGAAAACTATTAAATACTTGACAGATCCTTTTAAAGTGATAATATTAGATACAGTAACTGTAAGATGGTATATTGCTCAGAGATGTTTACTGAACTACCAGGTATTCATTTGGCTATAGGCAAACACAGATCAATGGCAACTAACAGAAAAGGAGTAGGGATAATATTTTTTTTCTCAACAGTTCTTCTAAAATAAATATCTTTACATTTGTGACAGTTGGTCATGTGCATCATATTATGGAAAGTTACATCACATGATTTTATGTAGCCTGCTGGTAACATCACTTTGCATTATACATTTAAAGAAATACCACTTCTTTTCACATAGGGTGGAAGACAGTAATCAACTGACAAGTATTCTCCCGCTACCCATGAGAAGAAGCCAAGTATCATATCTAATACTTTCTACCCCCAACAAATAATTTTCTGTAAACGCTTGTGCATGACAGAATGCCAGCAGATAGTGGGTATTTCACAGCTGGTGACTCTCTTATTGTTTAACTGTGATGTCTGCATCTTATCACTCTATACAAATTATTTAGCAACTGCCATATTATTTAGAGGTATGAATTGCACAAATTAATCTCATAAATAATTCATTTTTTCCCCCCTGTGAATTAACATTCAACCACAGTTAAAAATCTATTTTTCTGAAAGAATATAAATTGCTATAGGCACATTGTGCTTGATTCTTCAAGCCAATGGGTTTTGAAAAATCCATAGATTTCAGTGAAACAATAAGAAGGCTTTTTTCTTGAACTTTACACATACTCAGCAGAAGCTTTCAGGTTGTGAAAAGTACTGACATGGTCTTTAATAAGAATTATGTCATGTTCATGCATGTACAGGAAGAGCAAAAATCTTGGATCTTATCCTAACATCATGGCAGTCTGTCATGATGTGACACCAGTTTGTAAACAAAAAAACTAACTTACATGAGTAATGATCCTTTTTTATAACTGGAACGAGAAAATAATAACATTCTTTTTCTTTCCACAGTAAGACATAAAAATGTCATTGTGGACCTAACAGAAAGACAGTCGCAAGTTTGTTTGCTAGTAGACTCCTAGGGAGCTGAACAGAAAAATCCAATAAATAATTAGCTCTCCTGTGACAGTCTTCTGAATTACTGTGATACATTAATTGGACAAAATTAGCATGAATTAAGGCAAATAAGTATAACATGTAATTTATTACTTACTAAGCATGGTGCTGCAGTGGAAGCCTCAGATTTCCCTTAAGATTGCTTTAACAGCTATAATGCATTCCTTAATTTACTCTGTGGAAAATCAATTTTTTCAGAGTTCATTAAGCACCAATATGTTACAATGCAACTCCCTAGAGCATAGAACCACAATACGTTATGCAAATTCATACCAGCATGTTACCAATATGTAAATAGCAATAATACTATTGTCAGTTTCCTATTGATAGCCATGCTGAAAAGGATAATACTTAAAACTTCTTTAACTCTTTTGACATGTTTCTGATATTAACCTCTACTCGTTTAAAATGTCATTTCTTAGGAGAGATGCTATTTTAAAACTTATTTTCCCTTTATGGTTGATTAATGAGGGTGTTCTGAAGTCTCTGTTTGCAAAGAAGTGACACAAAGCTTTCTTACATGCTCATAAGCATCAATCTTTTCACAATGAAAACTCAGTATTTCCAGTTGGTGAATAAATGGACAATTCTGACTGATAGTTATATATGTATCATATAACAAATGAAAGAAGCATTTTTAAACTGCAAGCCCTGTGCATAAGTTGATTTGTCTTTTTCTTCCTTTTCTTAGCATTAAAGAAAAAAAAATTAAGAAAAGATGCATTGCATTAATTCTAGCCAATCAAATGTGAGTCACTGGAACTAACATTAAGAGAATGAAGTCCTAGACTGTTTGCTATTCACGTAATCGTATGACAGACTCCAAAGCTATCAAAGTAACTGCCTTTGGAGCTCTTTTGGGAGACACATGTCACCAGTAGAAGGATGATTTCCATGTCTTGGCACTCTGCAATTGTTAAACCGAGGGAGGGAGAAGGAGAGGAGAATTCTGCTAGCAAGGAAGCATCCTTTGTGGAAGGAGGAGGAGCCACGTCTCACTCCTGTCATTTTCCCTTTTATCAGATTTGTTTTGAATATAACCCTTTCTAGCTAAATCACACTCAGAAAAGCAAGGAATAGCATTGCCCTAAACTGTGAATGCCTTCACTTAAGTCCACATTTGGCCCTGATCTTTAACTATCATTAAAGTCAGAAGTCAGAAGAGTTACCTTGGAGGGTTTGGATCTGTGAGGGCAGGGTTGGTTTTTTAAAATACATATAATGGGTTTAATGTTCCTTTGAGTTATGAGAAGACTGGCAAAAGAGAAAGGCATTTGGTTATTACATTTTCATTCTCAAATGAAGCATCAATTGTTAAACCTATTGGGCTTTTAACTAATGCAGACTTCATCCCAGAGAAGAACATGTGTTTGAAGCTTGGTTGTTGTTGGTTAGGTTTATTTAAGCATAAAAGTTTTAATAAGTTAGGGTATCATTCTGTGTGTCAAAAGCAAAGTCCATGTAGGCCATTTTGTTTACCAGTGTGTTGTAGTATTTCTTACTATAAATCCAGGAAATATTATGCTACAGATAAGTAATATTATGTAATATATACCCACTAATGCCCAGTGGTAAAGTATATTCAGGACTTTACTCAGTCCAGAATCTCCTAGCCCGTGATTATTGCACTCCATACCTTGCAAGTAAAAATGTTGACTGATGGTCTCCAAGCTCCTGACTGCTGAAGAGCAAAATCAAAGTCTTCAGAAGCCAGATAAAGCAAAGCCAATGAATCCTAAATGTTTTCAGTGTATATGTAATCTGGAACCATTTTTACTGTAAATATATATTTGAACTCTGAAGTTATGTTAGATAAACTCACTCTGCAAATTCACATTGACTGCAGATTTAAATCTCACACCTTGACATTCAGCCTATTTCAGCACCTGTACTTGATAATATAGTTGTGTGCTCGTGGAGACTGGATCCCTCTGGAACTGAATCAGGTGCTTGCGGACTTTGACCCTCTAAAGATAGAAGGGATAAGGAGAAATTAGAAAATATTTACCTTTGGTTTATGTTAATGACAACTTTAAATAGGGGACAGGGAGAAATATCTGACTCCAGCTATGCAGGTGTTGTATACAAAACACATTTTGAATTTGTGTTTTCAAATTCCTTTGCATATAGTATCACATATATTCTATTTAAAAATCCTTTTCAAATAGGTTTAGGTACCAAAGAGAGTGGGCATTTTCAAAAACAGATTAGTGGATTTGTATTTCCAATGGGCCATTAAATAGTATGCTTAAAACCAATCCTCAGAGAC
Source organism: Corythornis vintsioides (assembly GCA_025447755.1). Classification (NCBI taxonomy): domain Eukaryota; kingdom Metazoa; phylum Chordata; class Aves; order Coraciiformes; family Alcedinidae; genus Corythornis; species Corythornis vintsioides. The sequence goes on from JAOEGS010005443.1 coordinate 13,212, forward strand.
CCTTAAAGAATCTGGAATGGGTATGAAAGGTGGAAGAGCTGTGGAAATTCTATTATCCTTATTGACTATGTAAACCAAGTAAAGTAGCAGAGAACACATGCAGAGAAATTTTGTGGCCCATATATGCCACATGTATATATCAATTTAATTTTCTTTTCAACTGAGGTGGTGTACAGTATTGTAAGACGGTGACAAAACAGAATCGAGGTGAACTAAAATCTGTTGTTATAAAAAGAATACAAGAAATGGACATGGTTTTTTTTCTAATCTGAAAAAATGTGGGGTTTTCTTTTTTTCTTTTAAAACAAGAACCTGTTAAATGCAGAGGGCACATCTGTTTACAGATAGTGTGAGAAAGAGCAGCAGCTGCAGCGTTTGCTGGCTATGAGTCAGACCAAGTTACAGTGACAGAAGTGGGAGAGTTTAAACCTCTGAGGGCTTCTCTTGCCTTGGTTCTGTACTCCACCACTTGTTTAAAGTCTCCCAGAGGCCTGCCCTGGCTCACTACCATGTGTTGTGGAGTGGAGTAGTAATGTTTGTGACATCTCCTGATTGGGTTTGGAAGTTCGTTGTCTGAACACATTGCATAGGGGCAGCAGCAGCTCAAAAATCATGTGTGTCAAGGATTATTACTGCTGCACTGGCTATGAATCTGTGCAGAGTCTTCCACATTTTACTTACGGTGCCACTATTCATGCTGGAAATCTTTCTGTCAAAACCAGCTCTCAGACATCAGTGTTTTCTCATTATATTCATTCTTCTTGACTACCTCCACATTTTTGTCTAGAGTTGAGAGCGAAGGCATTTTTTGTTGCCTTCCCATTGTTTATCAGTTGAAAATTTTAATAACAATATAATGTGCAGATACCATAATGCAATTTTATGCAATTTTATACATTTTAGAAACTTCTAGCAACAGAATACTATGAATTTATAATGCAAACAAATTAATTTTTCAGAAGAATTCGTCCAGTTCTCTAGGCATTAACATGTAAGGTGTTGGTTTCTATCACAACTTATGACTCAACATATTAAAAAAAAGTGTCAGTTTGGCTAATTTTCTAATCATACACATTTCTTTCTGTCATCTTCCATCTTGCAGGGTACTGAAATCTACAAGAATGGTAATTAATTGTGTAAAAGGAGGCTTCTTAGATGTTTCTATCTATCCACTGGATGTTCCATATATTTTTTTATGCTACAAATGGCTAGAGACTGGATTCCAACTATCTATCCAGTGGTGGATTCCACCTATCTCCATCTACCCATAGATCTCAAAGTTAGACTACCAATTCTGTATTGTCTTTTGACTTCAAGACTTTTGCCCTTTTGACAGCACAGTGGCCCAGACTAGAAAGGTTAGAGAGGATCTTCTCACTCTTTTCTCTTGCAGTTATCTCTGGTTTGATGGTAGTGAACTCTTGTTGGGTATGGCATTTTGGGGATCAAACCTCCTTAAGCTGAGGAGAAACTGGAATAAAGATTTCACTGAGTGCTCTGGTCACTAGGATATTTTGAAGAAAGACCATGCTTAGTTATGCATCAGGCTTCAGGAGATAGATCTGGTGCTGGGACCTGAGGGCAAAGCCACACCTGAGCTTCTGCAAGGGGCTGAAGTTCAGACACAGCCCTGTTCCTGGCCAGCTCTAGGAAGCCTTGGGCTTTTTTGATCTCTCTTCAAAGTAGGTGATTGTAGAGCATGTTGATGCAAGGATAACACATGCTGCATCTTCAGTTTGGGGTCAGGTACTTGTTTTTTGTAGCACTTAAAAGTGGTATAGTCTTACTCTTAAGTTATTACCATCTGGATGAATCCAGCTCTTATTGGTTACATAGCAGTTGTGTCAGGAAACTGCCAAATTAACAATATACTTGTTTTTCACATAATACTTCTCTTGTCAAACTTTGATATTTAATAGCTGGCTATAAGAATAGTAAATTTGACAGAACTGTGTCAGGAATTTATTCAGTGCATGGCTTCATGTCGAAATCAAAAGAAGAATATGGGGTGAAACACCCCTATTGTCTATAGAAGGTCTGATCCTTTACTCCCTGTTGGAATTACAGGTCATTATTTTCCTTCTTTCTTTTAGCATTGAGAGAATAGTGACACATAGCTGAATTTATTCTTTAACTTTCAATCACATTCTCTCCAAATGTAGCAATTCCCTTCTGATCTTTGTTGTTACTAAAATTGCTATAATATGTCTGTCCATATGTATGCCTTATGGTTCCTCACTTAACCTGCATCTCTAAAACTGGCTTACTAATACATGTTTGTGCTAAGAGATAAATGTCACCTCCATTCTTCCCAACAAAGTCAAAAACAGTGAGAGATAAGGCAAACAATTCAAATGCTACTGAACAGTAGGGGAAGTTGTCTACCCATGGGTACAGCAGGGTGATTATCTATCTACCCACAATCTGTCCACAGCTGGAAATTGAATTAATTTTATTTACTCTTCCAAAGAGAAAATGAAACCCAAAGAATAGGAGAATCTCATAAACCTCTCCAAATAATTAAAGTTAAGACCCTGCTTTGTAGTCCTCTGCTGTTATTATGCAGTATACTGTTCTGCTCTAACTCATTAGGTCATGATCATTTACATTTGCAAGATAACCCATGTCCAAAGGCATCAGGCCAGTGGCCCTCACTTCTCTCTGAAACTTTTATTTCTCTTGCAGAACTCCACCTAAAGATATTTCAAGAGTTAAATAACGGATAAAAATATTAAAGAAATCTTTTGAGGGTGGTTGCATTTCAGGGAGTGCTTGTCTAGTACTTTTGGAGACTTAAAATATTTCAGATGCCTTATTGTAGGTGTTGTGCCATTTTGCACTCGCTAAGGTATTCTAGTTGACTTCACAAGGCTGTAAGACTTCTGTGGGTCCTGTGTCATATCTGTGACCTATATATAAATTCCAGATATTCTGATGCTTTGTTTAGGGTACTGAAATGACCTTTAGCATTTTGTTTCATTTATCTCTGCTTTCTGCCTTTGTACACTGAAAAGATGCATCGGATGAACCAAGCAAAATGAAAGGATCTTCCTTATCATTGTAGTACACATACTTGTCATGCTGTGATATTCTTTTTCACAGTGAGGGTGACAGAACACTGGAACTGGATGCCCAGGGAGGTTGTGGTGTCCACTTCTCTGGAGACATTCAAGACCCACCTGGACGTGTTCCTGTGTAACATAATCTAGGTTATCCTGCACGTAGGTTGGGCTAGCTGATCTTTTGAGGTCACTTCCAACCCCAAACATTCTGCAATTCTGTCATTCTCTAAGCTCTCTTTGGCGCCATCCTCCCCTATTTTCACATTTCCCTTAAGCCTATATAATTTGCTTCTATTAAGCTATTGTCATTGACATGTATTTTCATTGACATTGTCCATTTTACCTGTTACACTGCTGAATTCAGTCTTCGTGCCACACTAGACCACTGATACAGAATGCTTTTGGTTTGGCAAAGCATCATCATCCCTGCACTGGAGTGATATACCTACCAGAAAGTTCTATGTGGAAAGGAAGCTGTCTTTGCACAAACCTAATGCTTGAATTTTGTGTACTTATAACTCTGAAAAAATAGTTAATGTGTTTTTTGGATGATTTCTAAATTTAAGAAGGAAAGTAACATGCAAAATCATGCATAATCAGATCCAAACATATTTTAAAACTGTAAAACACCCATCTGTTTTTGAATTTTGTTATTGAACTTTTAATCATTGTAAGCACTTTGTTTCTGAACGAATTTAATTCTGTCACTTGTTCCTGTTGTTTCTGAACAAATTTCATTCTGTCACTTGTTCCTGCCTTTGGCCAATATCCTTTCGGCATCTGTCCCTGTTTGTAACCAATATTCCCTTTTGCCTGCCTGCCCTGCCCAGAGGCTGATAGGCAGATGGTGGCAAGCTCTAAGGAGGTAAGGGAGATATTATCTGCTCAACACCATCAATCTATTTACTGTTTTGTCTTTCAGATCTTGTTCCCCTTGTCTCTAGTTACTGCCTTTGGGTCTTTCTAATGACTGCTTCTGCTCATGTTTCTTCTCACAGGTTGTAAACACTTTTGAGCAAGGATTTTGAGTTCTGTGGTTTTTTTCTCTGTCTCTCCCTTTTAAATACAACTCTTACATAGAATATATGCATATAGCTATAAGTCTGACAACATTTGCAAGATCTGAATCTCAGCTGCTTTAATTCTTTTTTTTTTTTTTTTTTTTTCTGTTCTAATACAATATCATTACATTTAATGCTTCATAAAGCACAAATCCTCTTCTTGACTTCTCCGTTTGGTCTCCAGTCTCAAATTCATTCTTTCTTGTATTTTGTCCACAAAAGGTCTTTAAGAATGAGACCTGTTTGAATCCCACATGAATTTCCTTTTCAACACCCATAAGTGGTTAAGAATCTGGTCAAGTCTTTCTTTTGTGACTGCTGTTTATTTGCTTCCACATATTCTATATATTGATAGGCACCTCTGTATATTCAGGTTGTGCAGCATCTGATTGTAACAGATTGGTTTTCCCTCCCAGAAAGGAGTACATGAAAGCAGACACAGATCAATAATACTTTCACCTTCCTGTCTGTGGATAGTGTTGCAGGTTTCTGTTCAACAGCCATGAGAAAATGCCTACAAAAATCCAGATAGTGATCACTAAGTAGCAAATACAAAATCAAAGAGCTGGCACAGTACCTGGCCTGTGCAGTATCACTTGAAGTGCAAGTTGTCGGTTCTTAGTAAAAGAAACTTGAAGCATGTATCCTTAAGAGCTTTTTCCCCCCTTTCTCATTTCTTGCCTTTTACTTGGGCTTCTTCACACAGTGCTATTCTCTCTTTTTATACTGCTGTTCTTATAGTGAATGCTTCCAGTCCCAGCTCATCATCACAGGATGCAAACATTAAATGGAAACTTTTTCAATTAAATTTTAGGTTGGTTGATCAGCCAGAAGTGGGAAATATTTAGGTGAAAATGAGTAGTGGGTATCAGGATGGCAATTAATGTCTACTTCCAATACCCTGAGGCATGGACTAAGGTATTTCACCTGTGGAGGAGGGGTCACGCTTTTTCATCCATTCTTGTATTTTCCTTTTAATTCCCTAACTCCCATATTATAGCAATGTATTATGCAGCACAGACCAGGAAGGTGGACTGCAGTAAATGCTGCTTTATGGATCAAGCAGTAGGAAGTGCTATACTCTTCTCCCAAGAGACTGAAAGCTTTATATCAATCAGCATACTGACAATGACTGCTTTTGAACTTACCTGTAGTATATCGGTGTGGCAAATCATTATCCAGCATTCAATTATTTTTTTTTTTTTAAGAAGGCACATAATTTGAACACTGAAGGACCATACGGCCATTTTGTCTGACTTTGCGCACCTTTTTGATTGATCACCTCTCTCTGTGCCACAGGAAGGAGACAGGATATATTCTTTACCTTTTGAATATGGTGCCCAGATAATCTCACATACTATAATGAAGTGGTGAAATTTATTTGCCATCAACATTTAAGTAAATTTTAAAACAGCATAAGATATTCTAGTTTTCCTTATTAACAAAACAGTGAATTTGGATATTCTGTACCAGAAAAACTCAATGAGTGGCTAACACAACATGTGACTTCAGATACTAATCTTATTCTGCTGTGGATGGTGAGATGGGAATTATGCAAGGAAACAGATATGGAACCTAGTGCTTATTAATCAGAAGCTTTCATACTAGCTAGTTAGCTACAGATCGAAGAATGTGCTCTGTCTTTGTCTGAACTAATTTCACTGTGGGATCAAGACTATCATAAATAGGATCAATGGCATAGGGAGCTTTGCTTAGATTCAGTTTCTGCATGTGAAATGACTACTGCATGGACTGGAGACAATGGGAAGAGTCCAAAGTCAATTACACACTGCTCTGATTAGGGAAAATCCACCTTCAATCTTCATAGTAAGTAGTCAGTTTCATCATCTTTGAAAGAAAGATTATTTCACATCTACTGTTTGAAGTAGATTATCTCTTGCTAGTCACATGGATCTTTATTCTCGATAATGGGCGTACTGGTTATAATCACTTTTTGTCCTCTTCTGTCTCCAGGATGGAAAAAAGAGGCTCTTAATTTCTTACCTTCTTTTCAGGAATAGTCAATGCATTCTATATTTGTTCGAAAGTATCTGTTAAAGTAGCTCTATCTTGTTGAATTCTGTATATTTATCTACATAAGTCAGTGCTCAGGTCCTGCTAAGTTTGGCTCTTCTTCATAATCACATAGGTGGACTTAAATGTGAAGGGAAAAGAATTGCTTAGATTTGGAAAATAAAAGACACCCTGGAAGCACATTTTCATTATTTTATTTGTGTGATTGGAATGAATGGCTTTTTCAAAGTATACCACTTTGATAGACCCTTCGAGGTCTAAATCTCAGTGACCCTCCTTTTAAATGAGAAGTCCTGAAAATTATTCCCTTTCCAGTTGTCTGTCAACACTGTTCCATAATTCAACCAGAAGGGGTCATCTGAGAGTGACAATAAACATTGTCCATTTGAAGTCTTCTGCTGTTGTCTTTGAAGTCAACAGAGCTTTGTCTGCCTAAGGATTGCAAGATTTTATATTCCCTGAGCCTTTGAGTATTGATGTTTTAACCATCTTTATCACAACAAATCAAACATCTGATCTAATATGAAGTGCCAGAAAATATCAGATATGCTTTTCTACATACAATAGAAGACTATTGGTTGATATGTAAAAGTCAAGTCTTACCTCTTTCTATTCTCACGTTAATGTATTTTACCCCAGAGATGAATGTGTACACCTCTGGAATTAGCATATATTCTACTCTGTCTTTACATAGCAGAATAATGACAATGTTTTTATTTAGTGCTGTTCAATTTGTACAGTTGAGAAACTAAATTAACAGAAATCTGTTAACAAATGTCTTCCTGTAAAATGACAGACATGACTTTTCCTATTTTGTGAGTGGTGCTCTGTGGATTAATATTGTTTGGCTTCATTTGTGTGAGCATGAAGTTGCAGGAAACAGAAGAAAGACTATTCTGCCTTCAGCCTTCTTTCTTTTTAGTACATATAGCAGGACACCTAAATGTTTCTTAAATGATTTCCAAGGTCTTAGTGGAATGAGCTCGTTGTCTTTTGTGTAGAGAAGAGCATCCACATTCTGTTCAGTCATTGTAACTTAATTATAGGATGCATGCAATAATTTGGAGACAGTAAACAAATCTGTCTCTCACACAAGTCATTATGAGACTCTGAGAAATGGATACACATGATGCACATGTTTATTTGTTGTAAAATACTCAGACTAATTATTCCACCTGATATCTGTACTTGTAAGTTGCCAGCTGCAACTGTGGATGACAGAAGATGAGCTGCAGATGACATATATTAGGTACATTGTCTAACACCCTACTGAAGGCATTTGAATACTATGTAAGATGTGTAGAAAAGTTATCATTCAAGTCTGTTTTATGCTTGTCAGCTGTTCTGTTCCTATTTTCCATGATATATCAAATTGTTTTTAAATATGCTTTTGGTCACAAGTGACACCCTACACTACATAGTATTTCTCTGTTGTTCCGACCTGTAATTATAATTTGGTGAGATACAAGAGATTTGTTGATGTCTTTACAACAGTTGTGTTTCATTTCAGAAGTATGTGTTCTGTCACTTGTTATTTTCTATAAAGAAAATTCCACATTTTTATGCGCCATTAGTAATGTAATCCTGCTCTACTAGAAGCATTCAGGACTGTGTCACTCCTTTCAACAGGTGTAATTTTGCCTTCATATAAAATGACTACATGTTAGGGAGTAGTGCTGGGTTTGCTCAAGAGTTTTTTCACTTCTGAGTGTATGTAGCCCTTGAAATTACTGAAAGCTGGGCTTCTTATTAGTTTCTAATGATTGTTTTATTTGTGGATTGTGTAAGAGTTGTAGGTGGTTTATGTATTATTTAGTCTGCAAAGATTATTAAATTTAAGTATCTCTTTAGTGCCTCTTTAAATGCAATTTGATTACTTTTTGAAACTCAAAGTAATATTTAATAACTGTTAGTTTTCTTTTAGAGAGGTCTTACCAAGAAACAGGAGTTCTTACAGCTACATGGATAATTAACTTGAAGCTTGTCTGTCTCTTGGGGGACATCAGATATGTAAATGAGGAACTCAAGTCTGAACAAGGCATTCCAGGGAATCACTAAAAGTTTTATTACACTAAAGCACTGATATTAAACTCCTAAATATTATAATATATTATTATAAACCAGTACATTTTAAAGAGCAAATATGTGGGAGGTTTTTTAATTTGCTATATAAAATCATAAAAATATGTAGCTTTCAGCTTTTGAAGAGAGGCAGTAAAATTTTGAAACCTTCAATAAAAACCATGAGCTGTTATGGGAACAAATATAGATTATAATAATGTTCTACTTTATTTCAATATATAAAAAAAAATAATAATACGTAAAGCAATGTCCCCCTTTCCAATTCCAGAACTGAAGGTGGTTGCATTTCAACCTATTACATATGCATAGCGCCATAGTGCAAGCTATCCCTGGTAAGCAAACTTTCCACATTATTGCATGGCTGAGAACAAAATTAAAGCTACTGTTCATCAAAAAAGTTCTTTGATACCCTTCCAAAAACTGGTTATTACCAAACCAGTTCAACAGCCATCCAACACGATCATAAGGAACTTAATTGATTAAATGTTTTCAAAAAACACATTTCCATAAATCCTGTTAGTGTCCCTCTTAATGACAGCAAAGTCAGTGTTAGAGGCTAATATATAAAGATCACAGAGCTTTTCACCTTATGAGAGGTGTCCCCTTTTTTGAACTAAAGGCACTGACAGCCATGAAGAACTATGAGTGTTATCACTACAGCATCCTTTTGAGAAATAAGGAGTGTCTACTTTGAATTACATTAGTGTAATGTCTCAACACGCAGTCCATATAAAACACATATTCCAGATCTGAGATAGATTCTTGCATACTAATACATCATTTTCTTTTTGGTGACATGGTTGACCTGTGTGCTTCCAATTCAACCATATAAATAGTACTGTTTCTTTAGTGGGGCTATCCATGTGTTTAAAAAAAATGTGTTGTGATTTTTGATTGAAGTAAGCCCAGTTTTAATTTTTAAATACCTTCCATTTTTCATGTATTGTATTTGGTTTCATATCATCCCATTTTCATATCAGGTTCCCTGTGATTTCTAATCAAAATATCCATATCTTATTTCTGCAGACAGTATGGTATCCTAATTCAGCCTACCTTTACTCCAAATATAGGTTTAAATTTAATTCAAAAATTGATGAAAGTTTTGTTTCATTTGCTACCTTTCACATCATTTTTTTTTCCTATTTGATGTTATTTATTCTAACTAATACAGTTCAGTAAGATTATAAGACAGTATCTGCTTTTTTTTTTTAATGTACTAGCCACCTGTTAATCCTAGGAATTGTTCATGTTCAAGAGCATTTAAATTCAATAAGAGGAAAGAACATGACGACATATTTGAGCTTTCTAAGTTTGACTAAGATTTGGATAAGTTTTATAAAAATGTTACTGATTTGAGAATGTAATGCCAATTTCTGAGCAACTTTCTAATATGTTAATTCTAGGAACTCTTTTAAAATATCAGGTCATTTATGAAAATTAGGCAACTAGGTTTGGGAACCCTTGAAATGAAAGATATAATGGTATCTTATAAATTATTTGCAGTATTCATAATTTTCATATATGCTCTATGTAATTTGTGAACAAATTTTTTTACATAATGTGTGAATTGTGCCAGTGGAATTCAGAAATGAAAGCCTATTTGTTGCATGATAATGTACATACTAAAAATAGATTTATATGTGGTTGAAATGCAAGATGCAAGAGCAATAATCAGCAGCATTCATTTAATCTTTTATTCAATTTATTTACATCCATTTTCTCCAAATATGAAAAAAATATAAAAGACACATATAAAATAGAAATGAGCTCAAGCAACTGATTTATTTTTGGTGCATGTCATTTGTAAATCTGTTAGTGAAAAATATTAATAACAGTAAAAAACTAAAAATAGTGTTAAGAGTATTAATACTTTTTAAAAAAGCAAAGACAGGGCTATATATTGCTTTTTATACTTCTGTTTTGTAAAATACATTTATGATATGCATTTTCATTCATATGAATTGTTCTAACGTTAGTGTGACAACTCTGAGTATGTTCTTTAAATCTGCTTTTAAAGCTTGTTATTTTTTTGTGAGAACACACTACCTTTGATTTAATTTTTTCTGACACTGTGCCCACTGCACAGTAGAAAAAAAAAAGTGTAATTGTAGTTTTGTCCTTTACAGCACAGGACAAATAAATGTCAAAATCAAATGGTGGTGTCCCCCAAGGGAAAATATACTTCAGTTATGAAATATTCTTCCCCAGCTCCCATTGCTATTCCTGTGAACACCTAGGTGAAGCTGCCTCAGGACCTAATCAGATGCTGCTCATTTACATATAATAAAAAATTGTGCAATGCCCATTCTGAGGAAAAGTGCATAATATCTCTTTAAAATGTTCTGGTGTAAAACTGGTATATCTCTGGCTTTGGATGAATGGTTTGAATGTCATAGACCTGGTGAGAAATAAACACCTGCTTATGTTGTTGGTGTCTTGTTAGCTTAGAGTTGTGTTTAATAAATATGTTTGGAGATGGCATGGTGCTATTTCTTGGTATGTTTCTTGATAAGGTGGTGATATCAATAAACTGTCAGACTTTGTCTCAGGAATTATAATAATACTCAAATATACAAAAGAATCATTAAGGAATCTCGAAGATGAGATTGTTTTAGGGAAAAGACTCTTCTTGGGCGTTATTAGTACTCTTAATTGCATTATTACTCAGAGCAAGTTAAATCCATCACTGTTGGTCTATAAATATGTTGTGCTTGTTTGTGTTATAAAATCCTGAACAGTTTAAGATTGTGAGTTGTCCTCAACTAGTTATTTTATTCAAGGGACTTAATAATCTCTGGAGTGGAGCTAAACCTTTTTAGTTTATCCTAAAAATAATGTTGTGAAACACTGTCAATTAGACTTCAGTTCATGCTTACTTTTATTAGGAGAGTAAATTAAGAGAAAGATTGTGAGCCAAATAAAAACATAGATAGATAGATAGATAGATAGATAGATAGATAGATAGATAGATAGATAGATAATAGACAATCAGATTAATACTTTCATATTGTCATAACAATTTGTAGGTAATTATGTTATGAGAAGGGAGGCTGACAGGGAAAGAAAATAAAACATTTTGAAATGGTGGAACTCCTGTTTTTCCTTTCTCAGCAAATGAGTTTTTACTTTCAAGTAATTTTTTATTGAAACAATTTGTTTTTCTGTAAAAATAGAAATTTAAGTAAAATGTTTCAAATTATTTTAAAATCTGACAACATATTCTTTTTAATGATGCTTAGAAAGAAAGTTGAAAGCTCTTCTTTTTACCTCCAGGTTTTTTTGGTTTTTGCTTTTTAAATGTTTCCAATGCCATAATTTTCCTGGCACATTAAATCTGCTTTCTGGCCAGCTCTAATTCTGAAATTAAGTTATTTTCAAAATCGTATCTGCCTGCATTTTTGCCCTTGATAATTTTGTGTGTGAATGGTTTGAGCAAACAGCCGGAGTAAAGGTAGAAGAGATTAATCCTCTTACTGCAAAGCCACAGGCTGTGTGACATGGGGCTTCTGGAGTGGTAGGTATGGGAGCCATACTGTACTGAGATGAAGAACCAAGTCCATAATCTTTCAGCTTACTTGGGAATAGAATTGTACTTTCTCTCCATCTTTAGTCCCATTGCTCTAATTGTAGCACATGTGCTGTCTTTGGTTGAGCAGATCACATGCCTTTACACAGCTGGCTGCTGAGGAAGTCTTCTGAGAGGCAACTAACTCAGATAGTCAAACTCCTACATACCTGTCAAGCATTAAGCATTGCACTTATATACCTACCCTCATTCTTTCCCCCTGTGCTCCAAAATTGTATCTTCTGTAATACAGATATAGAAACAATTGAGACTTGGATCCAATAATATTTTACCATGTTTTCTCCTGCCTATGAGGGATGACTTTCAGTGCTAATTGAGTGGGAAGCCTTGTCCCCTTCCCTTGACATACCCTGCACTGACTAGATGCCAAGGTGATGCATTTATCAGCCAAAGAAAAAGACAAAGTTGTGAGAAGAGGTAGAAGAATTTTCAGTATCAGCAACCCTAGTTCTCTGCTCCCAGGTGGCTCCCGTGGAAGTACAAAGACTATGATAGGTGTAGTAATGTGTCAGCAGTCATGAGTGCACGAGAAGAGTCAAGGAAGATACTGGAGCAGGGTTAACAATATGCTTTAAGTGAAAGAGGGCACACACAGAATAACCATGTCCCTTTGGTGTTTAGGGGGTACATGGCTATGTCCAGACAAATTGCATCAAAGCAGTGAACATCTGCATCCAGTTGTACCCTCCAGTTTTTCCCCAAGAATATTTAAAATAAGTGATTAGGCACTCTTAGGGTTCTTCCAGAAGTTTCACAGCTGGAAAAGAGTAGATGTAAAGAGATGGCTGGTAGCAACACAGCAGGGAAGCACTTAGGAGGTGCAGCAACCCCTCCTTCCCACCCAGCTTTTGGTACAGTTATGCACAGTATTACGCAACCAAATCAAAGATGCACCTACTTTGGTGTTTTAGTTCAAGAACAAATTTGCTGCTAATATTCTCTTACTTAGATTTTATTCACTTTATGGAGTATCTTGGGGATCACAGTCTTGGTTCCTTCGAGATAAGTGACACTGGAGCTAGTGTTCACATACCAGTGGGAATCCAGGCTCTGAGACCCCATTGCAACCAGTCTGATTAAAAAGAAAAACAAAACCACATAGAATTTGATGTTGATTCCTCAACATCAGTGGTGGCACTCCACAAATCCACTCTTACCAAGCTGTGCAACTTCTACTACAGATATAGCTGAAGTTATTTTTACAGTTTACTAGAAATTTTTGGGTGACCTTATTCCCCCTCCTCTTTCAGATACCCATTTATGCAAATATTTGTCAGAAATAGTTGATTTCTAC
>JAOEGS010005443.1:26430-50445 GCA_025447755.1 Corythornis vintsioides
AAAAATAATAAAAATAATATGACTGAGTTATCTTCAAATACTTCTTATTTACATTTAAAAGTCTGTGTGTGTGTGTGCCTGTGTGTGTAATTAGTTGATTACAGTCAAATTTAGACTGCAACAGAAACTGGTTCACCATGTTGGAAACTGAAAAGAGGTTTACCAGGAGTGGTCCAGCCTTAAAGTTTTTATAGTCTAAATAAAAAAACAGTAGGAAGGAAGACCAGACCTTAAGAAGTATCTAGTGAATATCACAGTACTTTAAAATCTTTTCTAAACACAATGTAGGGATTTCTTTCAGCAAAACACAAAGAAAAGCAGCTTACAGTGGGTATAGATAAAGCTACTTAGATTACTGACTTTTTAAGTAGAATCATTCACTGCAGTTTGGAAAGCTTGACATATTTTAAGAATATGAATTGCACACAAAAGAAATACATTGAAATGGGAGAAAACACCACAAAAAAAAAAAGAAAAAAAAAAAAGGAAAAAAACTCCAAATGGGAAGCCCTAGGAATATGTCCCAGGACACCAAAGCATTGGAATTTTTTAAGTCCTAAAAAAGAGTAACTGTTGTCTCACAGTTTTTTACAATAAGCTCTTTTGATTCATTCCAACAGTCCAGAACCAACACATGAGCAGTGATTATCTGAATATTCAAGAAAAAGCTTTTGCTGAATCCTTAATTTATATTCCCTTCACATGACTTCCAAAAATAATGATAGGCAAAACATTTTAAAGACATGAAATACAATCATTAACTACAGAAATGTGAAGTTGAATTATTTCTAAAAACAGCTTTCATCTGGTCAGCCCTTGTCAACAAAAAAGGTTCCTGGCTAGCAGCAGGTCTTCAAAACTTACCATTTTACTGTTCAGACTTCATTAAGCTATTATAGGTGCCACCCAGGAATAGAAGTAAAAATAACTTATTTTATCTAACACTGATGGATGAAATTAAAATATAAATGAATTAGGCATATTATAGATATTTTTTTTCATAACTGCAGTTACTAGATACCAGGATTTCAGTGCAAAATCTCACATCAAATATTATTTTATTACTTCCCTAGATCAACAGATGGTCTTCTCCAACAAGAAAGCACACCAGAGAAAAGAATGAAACTGCACTAATTCTGTCAGGGTACTTTAAAGAGAAATTAATCTCTTCTTCAGTTTCAATTTAAATAATCATAACAATGTTTGGCTTCAACATTAGAATAGCCCACATGATGCCACAGAGGCCTTCAGCAGCCCAGCATGACCATCTGCAATGTAGGAGCCTGAGAATATCTTCTTTTTTTCCCCCCCATAAATTGAATTGTACCCTTTGGTGGTAGCTCCCCAGCTCCTATAATTATCCAGGAGTGCAAATGGTAGCTTATAAAAACAAAAACAAAAAGCACACATGCAAAAATCCCAACCAACCTAGCAAAGTGTGAGGAAGGAGATGAGGGGAGGGTTATGGAGCTGTTTTATAGCATAAAGCAGATGAAGAAGCCATCTCTAACAGCAACACCTACATTAAGAATGCCTCTGTAAGGTTGAAAGTACTTCAACACCACTGAATTTTTCTATTATTTTTCTTGTAGCATATTTCAGCTGCTACTTCTAGCTTTTTGTCTGTGTGGAAATTTCAAAATGCCTACAATCTTGAAAATGGAAAATAAATGCTCCTTACTAGAGGAATCCTGTGCTGTTATATTTCTATACAAATTAGAGCACCACTAATTGTATTATAAGAAAAAAAAAAACAACCCATACTTTATTCTTGTACTGAGATAAAAGTTTATTTTTATCAGAACTCCCTTAAGGCATTTTTGCTGTCATGCACTTGAAGGCACAGGAAATGCCCTTCTGAGGCTAGACCCAAAATCACATAAAGTGATTATTAACAGTGATTTTTCTAACTAATTTTCTATCACAATCCATCTCTCATCACACCAACTGGAGAAATTAATTCAGGGGGTTCTATAGACATGGTGTATAGTAAATGACAGCAGAGTACAGAAGAAGGTTTTATCCCATCATGCTCATTTCTAGAGACAAAAATGACATTTTGGGATATTTAATTTCTTAAGCAAACATTTTTAACCATTGTGCAATATAGTTCTTACTAATAACTTGCCCTGCTCTCTAAATCTTGGTAGAATCAAAGCAAAATGTTCTTAGCAATACCTCTTTCTTTGCAAATTGAAATAAAAGTATTAAGTATAAAATCTGGGAAACTATAAAATGCAGCTTTTTCCTGTTCTCCATCTCCCATTCCCACCTAAATTAAAGCATACCAAAAAACAGTGGAATTGGACACTGTTTACTTCTGGACAGCTATGGTAATTGATAGAGTATGAGACTTAGAAGGAAGGGAATTAGGAATTCAAACATCTGGGAATTATGTGGAAAACAAGATTCTGCAAATGAATACTTTTTTCTTGAAGAGAAAAATAGGATTTTTCCTAATGAAGTAAGTTGAATAGCATTCCAGGAAAAACAAAAAAATGATGATAATTCTACAAATGTATAAAAATGGTGTGCTTACTTCTGGACCTGCCATTTCTCTTTGAAAGTGTACCCCAGTGAGTCACTAGAGCTGAAAGGCAGC
Organism: Corythornis vintsioides; assembly: GCA_025447755.1. Lineage (NCBI taxonomy): Eukaryota > Metazoa > Chordata > Aves > Coraciiformes > Alcedinidae > Corythornis > Corythornis vintsioides. Next base: position 29,033 of record JAOEGS010005443.1, read on the forward strand.
AGTAACCACTGCAAAGTTTTATGTGCCTATTCATTCTGCTATTCTCTAAACATACACATTAGTTACCAGGATTTCCCATTTCACATGTGGTGTGCATTCCACTCACGAGATGGAAGAGACTGTAAATGAAGCTACACAGAGCTCCATTCATACAATGCATATTAATTTCCTTGTAAATATCCTGGGGTGCAATTGGCAAAAAGACAACACTTGACATCAGTGAAAACATGAGGGCCTGTCACTGCAAGGCTTTGGGCTTTCCACTTCCCCCAGAGGCCTTTTATTTCACAGCCAGCTTCACTGAGGTGATAGCAAAACTGACTTTTAGCCTGGCTTCAATTGCAGACAACAGCAGTTTAAAAAACCATCACACAAAACCCCCTCACAACTTCATGGAGCAGTCAAGGCTGCACTGCCAAGCAGTTCTACAGTACAGGAGTGGTTCTGCAGATTGCAATTATTGCTAATTAACGAGCATCCACCCAGCATACACCTCTCACTAGGGCTGCCCAGCTGCTGAGAAACTGCTGAAGTAGGGAAACCCTGCAGTGATCTTCTGGGTTAGTGTCATCAGAAGAAATCCCTCTCAGAACTCTTTCCAGGCTGCCCTGCAACATAGAGCAAAAGAAGGTAGTGGGGAACATAAAACAGAATTGACTGCAGAAGAGCAGCAGTGGTGTGAGGTGAAATGCTAACCCAGATGCACCCAGAAAGGTCAAAAAATAATCTGATCACTTCCCATTCTTCCCAAATTAATCTACAAGGCTTGCTACAGTTTGAGCCATTTCAGATGTTGCCTACAAGAAAGTATAAGCAGCATATCCCACTAGGGAAAATGAATATAGGCCAGAGCCAAAGTACCTGTGACACTTCCACTGCTCACTATCACTTCAAACACTCTACAACGTGATTATGTTTGTGTTATTTTGAGAACAGTTATAAGAAAAGGAGAATGATTATATTATTATTATATTATTATAGTAACCTAGGTGTTAGGAAGACTCCAGTTTCCCCACTTTTAAAGATATTTAAAAAAAAAAAAGGCAGAACTACAACAGAAACAACTCCTGAACAGCTGAAAACTGGCCTGCTCACAGGGGTGAAGGTTGGCATGACTATGGAAGCAGGCTCAGTGACAGATAATCCTGCCTTTAAATGCCCATAGGTGCAAATCTCCAGCTACTTCTGTGACCAGACCTAAAAGCAGCCAGAGTCACAATGCATCACCAAAAAAGGGTCCAGGGCAACTTCTAGCACATGTTTTCCCAAGCCTAAATAAACTACCTAGCTGAAAATCATTCACCTGCTAGCATTCATACCCCATCAAAAGTTGATTCTGAAGCCCTATGGAAATGACAGAGATGAATTTACTGCACCACAATCTCACTCCAAATAGAATTTTTTTAGCTCTCTGGCTTAGCTGGGACACACGTACAATGGAGAAGCACACATGGATAATATTTTTTAAACACAAAGAAAACTCTCAAATGTGATTTCCAGGATCTGTTAGAACTTTCAGGGCCATGATGGCTAGAAGAATTGTTACAAGCACTTTAAAAATATTCTGTTTAGACCTGAGAACTGAGAACAGCAAAATAAAAATCTTGAAAGAGCACATATGCTTTATTACAAAATTTTAAGTATATGTACAGACATAACCAAGTAAAGCTGTAGTATGAAAAACAAACAAAAAATCCTAGGTGTGAAAATGAGCTCTTAAGATTTAGCTTGATAAAGAAATGTAAATTCTTGCTTTAAGTCTAATAGAGCACTCAAACTGTATTTTAATTGGCTTAAGTTAGGTTATATAAATAAATATTTACCCACTGGGGAGGTGAAACTTCAAAATAGTTAGAGAAAACAGCTGAAATTTGTATGACATTTTAAATACACATTTACTTTAATGCCTTCCTTGTTTAAGAGCTGACTCTTTGCAGTTTTGAAGTTCAGGTCATATTTCCACTTGACTTTGATGAAAACTAAGCCTGTACTTCAAATATCAAAGAAAAAAAAAACCCGAGGTACAAGCAATGAATAAGAACAAAATCAGATTTGTGCAGTTAATAACACAGGAACTAAAGTTTTCTTGTGCTCAGCAAAGTAAAGGAATATATTACTGAAACTCTTGTAGAGTGAGATCTCTCTTCTGTTTCATATATTACAGAAATCAGGATTTTAGTATCAGGTCCAGTAAAATGTATTAATTTCATCAGATTCCACACTGTAAATGCTCAGTAAATTTGTGCTTAATATTTAAAGAAGCAATTCTGTCTCCTCTAATGGAGGAGAAGGAACTGCTGGAATATGAATGCAATTAATACAACAATATCACCAATTAAATATATTGTGTTTTTTAAAAAACCAAAATCTTTAGCCTCAACTTCAAGAAAGAATAAGAAAACTTTGTGAAGTTGAGTACATAATTAAATTCCAGAACTATCCATATATATTTTTGTCACATGCTAGAATGCTAATTTGAATATTATAAATCCTGCTGTTCTTATGGTATCATTCTCATTCAAGGTGTTCTAAGAACTTACCTCACTTGGCTAAAAGTATTTGAGGAGACAATTTTCCCTTCACAGAAAGAAAACCACAGAGGATATTTCTGCCTCTGACACATCCTGCTCTAACAAAATTTAATCCTCATAAATTCCTACAAATGTGGGAGTGAATCCTTTTCACACAGAAGAATGTTCAGTGTAACATTTGGTGTATGTGAGGAAGATGTCACTGCCTTCTCAATTATATAGTCCCATGATGAAACATTCCCTTTGATAATCCTCAAGAGCCATATTCCTCATTTAGTTAATTTTTTCTCTCTGGAATCAATTTGTTTTATTGGCTGAACCTTTCTGGTTTATGTCCTGTTTTATGTATCAGCATTTAAGTTGAAATGTAGAAATTAATCTCTTCACTTTACAGGCAATCCATCCCCACTACAAGAAAAGTGTTGGGATTTTTCAGCTTCTCTTTCTTTGTCTTTGAAAATTTTTAAGAGTTAAACAGTTGTATTAAAAGTAAAAATTTACAAGTTACATGAAAATTATGAAGCCACTAAGAATTCTGATAGAACCCAGCAGTTCATCTCCATAGTGCTGAACAGCAAATGTCTGATGAAAAGCTCAGGACAAGTCTACTGTGGTGCTTCTCCAGAACCTACCTGATGCTCTTCTGCAGAAGCATCTTTTAAAAGCAGGTATAGTTATTTGTTTACTTAGATGCAGACAGTTCTTTTGAAATTACTTACATGATCACTGGTTTGTTAAAAGGAGAAAACCAGTGATACTACATCAAATTCTTCCAGTCAGTTATCAGAAATAATAAGAGACAGTTGTTGCCCTTCATTTTTCCTAACTCAGTAACAGCAAAGCAGTCATTATCTCACTAAGACACAGGGATAAACAACATTTATCTGTTCCAAGAATTACAGTCCTGAAATATCTTTTCAAATCCCAGCCAAATCTGCAGTGATAAGGCCCTACTCCCACACAGAGCTGGACCCATTGAACTGGTTCATCATACCTGGTTCACACCAACTGCTTTTAACCTAAGGGGGGAAAGCATAAAAATCCCTCAGCATTTTAGCTGAGCTGCAGCCAACTGTACTTGACTTTAATTCAAATATCTCTACACCACACTGCACTGCTGTGGCCCCAACTCAGAGCACCACCTGCAGGTTTGGGAGCATCAATATAAGAACAACATCAAACTGTGAGAGTGTGTCCAAAGGATGGTGACCATGATTGTGACAGGCCCAGAGGGCATGGCATACCAGGAGCAGCTAAATTCACTTAATTTGGTCAGCTTAGAGAAGGCTGAGGTGGTTTGTTGTTGGTTTTTTCCTTTTTTTTTTTTTTTTTTTTTTAATAGTTTTGGCTTTTTGGCCATGTCTTTACTATATAAGGAATTTTACAAAAAAAACATGCTGTCATAGTTCACCAATTTCAGAAACTAACTGCAATTTTCAACACATAAATCTTGGGGTTTTTTTCATTATTCTTCTTCAAAACCATTCAGGACTGAGAGATATAGGCACCTACCCAGTGCTTTACTGAACTTCTTAAATCACACCATACAAACCTTAACATCAAATATTATGTGTCCATGTTAGTTTTACAGTGATTGTTAATTTCAGTGCTTTTATTCTTTAAAACATGACTAGCTTTGTTACATCTCTTTTTAGCTATGAAGAGATGAAGCACCCTTCATCAAAGACCATCAAAACAGATAAGCAAATTAAGAAGCCTCCTGCTCCTGCAATGTTTCCTCTGTCATCTACTGTGCAGCCTGCACTTACCTTGGACTACTGACCCAGAAGAGTTAGTTCAGCAGCACTCCACTGGCAGCAGCACAGGCTTCTGAAAGACAACAAAAGAAAGGACAATACAGGCAAAATGGTCTGCAAATAGGCAAGCTATCCAACTGGACACAACAGCTAATGAAAGAAAACATCTAAGTAAAGCAGAGAAGACTCCCATCCCCTTTTGGATGGAGACCACAATAAAACCACAAGCTCACAAGGCCAGAGATACAAGCAAAAATGTGGCAAATTTTCCCTTATTCTCTCAGCTATTTCATAATTTAGTATTTAAATGTTAAGAACATCCCAGAGTAATTAATTTGAGAGCTAATTTGCATGCATCAGCATATTTACACATCAAAAATCAAACCTAAGTTGCTAAAGGAAGTCTTATACAGTGGGTTTTGCAACATTACAGGCACCAGAATTCAGAATTTTCTTCTTGAAAACCCTTGGAGTCTTTTCCTTCACACCTTTTTGGAAAAGAGTTCTGCTGTTTTTTGTTTTGTCTTCCACTGGGATGAGGAAGATGCTTCAGCACTTCACAATCATTCTGTAGAGTATAAACTAGCAATAGGTGCCAAATCATGATCTGAATATTTAGGATGTGATGTATAGAGAGCAAGTTAGAATATTTACATTGCAAATACTTGAAAACAGAAGTCAAAACAGAAATGATACAACCTAATTAGACAATTACAATTAATTCAAGCATTGCTTATCACTCTGTGAGTCCTCTCAAGGTATCTTGATCAGGTTTATAGGGTTGTGAAGAACATGACAGAAACCCTTTGGTAAAACCAGTGTCTACAAACCCAGAAAAGCTTTAACTGAAGAGCTGTGACTATTCCAACTCTTTCTTATTAAGCCATTGCAATTTTTTAAGATAAATCCCTCTAGAGTTATTAAAATGATTAAGTTATCACTGTTCATGCTGCAAAAATTACAATTTTTCAGCTATTGCAAGGCAGTCATGATGATGTCCCAGAACAGCTGAGTTCAAGAGAAGGCTACACATGTAAAATTCACAGAGAAAAAAAAAAAATCAAATCTGCTTTTTGTTTTTGTTGGTTTTGTTTTTTACACTCCTGACATGCTATCACTGGAAAGACATAAAATAAAGAAGGAATTTACCAAGACTTAAAAAGGCTTCCTAAAAATAATCTCAAGTTAATACAATTAAAAAAACAAAACAAAACAAAACAAAAAACCAAAAAACAAACATCTCACAGGCATGTATTTATAAACACTTTAAATAACTCAGATATTCTATTTTCCTTTCATACAGTTAGTCACAGCTAAACGTTGCATTAAATAATTACATGGCTTGGGGAAAAAAAAAAAAAAAAGAATTTGACATAATCACCAGTGCATAAATTAATATCCTAATTTTACAGTTTTATTTAGGGTATAAGCAGTATTACAGTTATAAATTAATTATGCAGTGGTTCATCCTTTGTGTGTTAACTACCTTCACAAATAATCAGCCAAGAAAACAGAACAAAAATTATCCGAAAAATTCATTTCACCACACTATTCTTTGATCTCTCTAATATGTTGCACATTCATTAACTCGATTATATTTTCATTATTATATTCTGTGTGCAGCTAAAAACAAATCCAGCTTCCTCCAGCCAAACATTTGTAATCTAAGAAAGTACATTTCCATAAACAATCTTACACATTAAATTTTAACACACAGCCTCCTATTTAAGAAAAAACAAAAATCCCCAATCCAAGCCTGCTAAAGTAACAAATTTCAGCCCATTTCAACATTACTGTTATTCTATTCTAATTGAAAATAAATCAAATTTCCACTGAACAGCACAATAGCTGAAATCTCTTTTCATATCATAGGTAGACTGGACCAACACCTTTAAGAAAGTACTGGCTGAAACTGTCTTTATGAAACTCCTCTAATGAGGTTTGTATAAAGTATTTTAAAATATGGAAGCATCTTTCAGCTCTAAAGCAATGTGTGGACATTTTTTTTATTAGCTTATTTTGGAAAAGCTTGCTTAAAAAAATCTTTTTTGCTTAAAATTATTCTGCACGTTGGCTTTGCAATTGAAATAACTACTTTATATTAGAATTCTCAAGATAACAAGAGAAATAGCATATCATAATACTGTCATTAAGCATATATGCAAATTCAATTAAGAACATTCTTAAGGGATGTCTAAAAGTATCTCAAGTGAGAAAAAAAATTGTCAAATTATTTAAGTCTGCATGAAGCATTAGAAGTTCTGGAAAGAACATTTTCCATGGTTAAGATTCTTGCTATCTACATTTCTTTAGCTTCCTTGTAACCACTCCTTAATTTCTTTATATTTCTTGTACATTTTTCACAAGTCTTCAGTCAGAACATTTCCTCTGTTATTAAAATATCGTGGAATTGCAGAATGGTTTGGATTAGAAAGGACTTAAATAATCTCCTAGTTCCAATCCCAAATTTACTTAACAACTTGAATGAACATTCTGCTTATGTATTCCATCAAAACTATATCACATATGAAAGACAATTATTAGCCATTATCTGCCACAAGTATTGTTTTAGCTAAATATAAAGATTCAGAAGTTAATTGGACAAAATGTAGATCCCGTAATCCATACTGTTCACCTCATTAGGGTTAATCCTTCCCCCAAACCTCTGACTTAATTCTAAATGTTTGGTTCAGTGAAGCTAATATCCTTTTTGTCATTGTTGTTCAGTGAAAATCAACACAAGTCTGGAAAGATATAGATTACCAATAAAGTTTTATCCTTTTATAATTAGTTTAAAGCTCATAGCAGGCAAGCAAAAGTCATTATCGTGCAGGCTAAACAAAACTACAAAGGATTTTCTTATGCTGAATATTCAACAATCAATGCAGGTAAATTGTCTTCATAAACACATTACAAGAGTTTATAAATTTAAGGCATTTTGGAGTGGCATTGAGAGGTTTCTGGTGTTTAGAATATTGCTCAGGTGCAAAGGTGATCAGCTTTTGAAAATATTAAAACAGTTGGGAAAAAAAATGTATTGAGCCATAAGACATTCTTTTCAAAAGACTAAGCTAAAATTCAAATTTTAACTTCTGAACCTATGGCATCTTTTAAATTTTCATTCATGATCTTAATAAACCTTGTAATGGTTTTATAGATGCAATATTTAATACTTTCCCTTCATCTGATATGCAATACTCTGAACATGGAAAATCACAGAACTATCTCAAGTGGTCATCTAATCCATTATAAAAGCTGCTCCCATTAGGTGAATTCCACGAGAAATAAGAGATTTCTCTAGTAGTGAAATTAATCACCTGCAGATAATTTTCTTGAACATGTTACAGCTCTAACCACATAACTCCATTCTATTAAGTCCCAAAACACAAAACAAAACAAAAATTTCTCTTATATTCATTTATTACATGGTCCCACATACTGCCAGCACAAAAATGGAAGGTATATTAATACACAGGAAATAATGACTATATTATGAATTTCAAGCCACTACTCGAGGATGTTTACAATGGAAAGCAAACAATATTATGGATTGCAATTTTCTCTTAGTTATTGATATTTTCCTGACACTAACTATTTACATGACAGATTTTTTTTTTTTTAATGTGTTTCCTGGGAATACTATGGATTGAATACTGCACAGAAACCACAGGAAATCAGAAATGTGTTCACCAGATCAGAAAATCTCACCTGCAGTCTTCCAAGCTGCACAATGCAGAACAACTTGCAATGCTGACTTTTGACTCACCACCAACTGCTTGCCAAGGACTCCTTGTTACAAAAGCCCCAGTAACATCATTCTCTAACAAATGTTTTTGAGGGGTTTTGTTTGTTTGTTTCTTTTAGTTTGGCTTTTAGAGGTAGTTGTGCAATGTAAGAACAGTCTTGCTTGATAATTCTTGCAACAGAGGCATTAAGGGAATTTTTTTGGACAAAATATGGCAGCCATAGGCATGTCTCAAAGAGATTGAAAGTGGCATGATGGGTGTATCCATGAATCCAGCAAAGATCAAACTTTCTGTCACTGTTTCGAAGTACAATGGGTCATATAATGACATTTGCAATAAATATTTTTTCCTAAGCCAGTCAGAAAACTTTTTTCCCCCATAAGCAATGAAAAATCCTCTGATGAATCACAGAATGTTAGGGATTGGAAGGGACCCACATTACCTCTAGACTTCTTTTTGCCTCAAACATACTTGTAGAAGCTTTTTTTGGTGTCCTTGACCTCCCTCGCCGGCTTTATTTCAAGGGAGGCCTTAGCTTTCCTTGTTGCATCCCTGCATCCTCTGACAGACTCACTGTATTCTTCCCAAGTGGCCTGTCCCTCTTTCCATGTCTTATATATTTCCCTCTTCAATTTAAGTTTATCCAGTAGCTCCCTGCTCAACCATGCATGTCTCCTAACTGATTTCCTCCTTTTTGGGATGCACTGATCTTGGGCCTGGAGGAAATGGTGTTTGAGTATCAGCCAACTCGCCTAGGTTCCCTTGCCCTCGAGGGCCGTGGCCCATGGGACTGTTCCAAGCAGTTCCCTGAGCAGGCCGAGGCTGGCCTTTCCGAAGTCCAGGCCCTGTGCCTACTGCCTGTAATTCTAGACTCCACCATCTCCTGGTCACTCCAGCCAAGTGATGACATTTCTTCCTAGATGTTTCTCCTCCAGTTTGTTGTTTACTAGATATGTTACTCATTTGACACTGAGCCAACTGCTTCTCCGGGGTGCCATAGTTGCTCCTTCTTACTTTGAAGTTGAATCTGACATTTTAGTTTGCTTCACATCTCAATTTCATTGTCACTAAGACCTTTAGAAATGGTAGATGCAATACTGTAATCTATTCTCATTGTGATATTTAAATACTGTGTACTTCTTTCAGATTGCTCTGATGGTTCCCTTGAAAATCCTTGTCAATATGGATTATCAGTCATATTTTGTTCCCTCCTAATAAGCTTTTATTTCCCAGTACCATTGTGTATTATAACTGTTGGTCCTGCCTCAATGTAACACGACAATTTAAAAATATATAGTTTAGATATTATTATAATATTAATAAATAAAGCTACAATTAAAATTAGATGTTTCAAAATAATGTGCATCTTTAATAACCACTTAAAATTTCTTATTTTGAGGTATACATTTATGGCTCTCATTTCACGTCATTGTGGTATTTATCATTCTTTTAAGTTTTGTGTTTATGTATAATTCATTTCTTATTTGCTTATTGTGAATTTAATAAAACAGTAGTTTTTCTGCAATATTAGGAGTTTTTTTTCTCCTTTTTCCAGCCTGTATCTCTTCTATTTTACATTATGACTTATAAGGGCTTAATTCCCACTCTTTTCCTTGCATATCTATTTGAATGTTCACCAAAACACATAGTGTTAAGTTCTAAAGAGACATCATTATGGTTTAATATCAACATCAAGGTAGCTTAATAAAGGAAATAGAATTGTCACCTTCCTGAGCCCAGTTTTCCATCTGTTTCCAGCCTTAGGCATTGCATCCATTTACAGTCTGTTAGCAATTGTAGATTTTCTTCACAACTATGAAAGCAAGAAACAAGATTTTTCTTTTAATGGAAAAAAATGTATATGAAAGTTTAGAATACTCAGAATCTTAGTGGAATATATAGGTTATATAAGTATATGAAGCAGGTCAATCTGGTAAATTACCTTAAAGCACAGCTGTGCGTTTGACACCACTGCCTCACAAGCAGAAAATCTGCACACAACTGAATCAGTTGTAGTGTATATTAATGAGAAATGTTAATCTATTATATAGATTTAGGATCACTGTTTACTTAGTAGTTGTGGAAGATGTGACAGAGATGAATGAAAACTTGGCTTCTCAAAAGGAACATATTTATAAAATGCATGTCCCACAAAAAAAGTCTAAGGAGTGATGGAAAACCATTCAAGGGCTGATAAACCACAGAAAAATAGTACAAGCAGGTTTGCATAAGTGATTGTATTGCATTGGTTTTCTCCAGCTTATCCTTAATACCACAAGTTTTCTGATATTTTAATTGATCTGGCTGAAGGAAGATTATGTTTGCTGTTGTTGTTAACAAGATATATATATCTATACCTGGCATGTAAGTTAAAGCATGATTCTGTTTACTTGGAGGAGACACAATGCATTACCATACTTAGAAAGTTTTTTTTCTAGATCTCAGATAAGTGGCTGAACCTTTCAGCCTTCTGTCTTTTCAGTTCCTGTAATATCATAGAGTGAAAGGGAGATACTGATGTGCCTGTTTTACGATACAGAGAGAAAACTATGAAAATAGAGGTATCCCTCTGCCTCAGCTCTGGTAGGCACAGCTGTACTGAGGGTGGACTGTCTTGGATCATGGTAACAGCACATGAATGGGGCACAGGCTGCTTACTTGACCTATGCACAGCGTCTGTGTGGCGTCTGCTTGCACAGACTTACTGCTTATTGTAGACTGTAAAGTCATGCATGTAGCCTAGAAAAGATCTGGGGTCAATGCAAATTTGCTCATATTAGAGTCTAATTCTATGGGGTGACTTATCTTACCTGAAGTGTATTTGTCTGCTATATAATTATTTCCTTTAATTTCATTTTTAAGGAGAGAAACATCTGAGGGACAGATTTTCAGATGTTGCAGATGACCTTTTTCCTTTGGCCTCTGTGGCCCAGTAACAGTTAGAAGTAGCTGACTATCTGTCCCTGATTAATGAATGCTTAGCCTTGGTTGTGGTGATGCCAACCCTCCAGCCTCCTGTTGTAGTGTTTATCTCAGAGTGGATCCTCGCACCTGTGTGGGCTGGCAACCTCATATGCTCATTAGTTCCAGTGTGGGCAGGGATGCCCCAGCTGTGGATGGGGGTCAAGACTTCCCCTTGCAAGCTTAGTGCCATTTTCTTGCAGGGAGTCATCACTGAGTGCTTCAGTCACATCTGTTATGCTTTGGCAGCAATTATCCTTGTTTCTATCTCCTTGTATTTAAGAGGCAAATAAAATGATGCCTCTGTTCCACTTTGTAATGTTTAGGAAATGTTTCCATAAAAACATGTTGCCTGACTTCCTCTTTGTGTAGTGCTGGCTCATTACTCAAAGGTATTGTTATAATGGTGAGGAGCTGAGAAAGGCAAATTTATTGAAAATGATAGATGTAAATTCTAGCCGGTTCTTTTCACGAATACAGACCATGTGGTCTACTTCATCCTAGAAAATCTTTTTTTTTTTCTGAAAGCTTCCATTGTATTAAATGCAGTAGAGATTAAAAGCACTAGCTACTTTATTCAAAACATGTTTGCCTTAAATTACAACAGGTTACTTTGCAGCCAGACATCTGAAAGCCATGTGCTAAATAAACTGTACATTATGTAGAGAAGGGTGTTAAAAATCCCCTGAAATTGTAGAAATATGAGAAGCAAAGAGGAAGAACATTATTTTGGCAATTGTATACAACATATTGAGGCTAAACTGAGCTTTGCCTCTGTGGTTCTAGCAAAGAAGACTTGTCATGTATGTGGTTCAAGTATATTGCAAACACAGGCTGCTTATGAAGGTCATTGGTGATGGCAGATAATGCTGCAGAACTCTACATAAGTTCAAGATAGGGAATTGGAGTATGCATATCATATAAGCACATATATTCTGGTACATTTTTTAATCATTCAAGTGCTGAGCCTTAGTGTTTTCTCTGACTACTCCATATAAATACAGTGGAAGTAGCAAATGACAGTTACCATACCTATTTTACTCCACCAAATTCTGTTAAAAGTACTTTATAGGAATCTGCACATCCAAAGGCCAAGGCTACTACTGCTGTAACAATATGCTGGCATCAATAAATTGAAGCCCACTTCTTTTGTTAACTTGCTAGCTTGTTTAAAATTTATATTAATGTAATTAATATGCCTAATGTTTTCAGCTGTATTATTTATCCAGGAAATAGCTCCACCATCAGCCTGAGTGAAAGGATTTTCCCACACAAAATAATGCTGCAAGGAGGAACACATGTTTAGAGGAACAGTGTGGCATGGCCACTTCTGCATAGAGTATTCTAATTTCTAGAAAGAGTCTCAGTTTTCAAGCACTTTACATGAAGAAGATTTAATTTATTTGTTATTTTATGAAGCATTTTTATGTGTAGAAAAAGTGCTACTTGTTTGCACATGCTGGTTATGTGGCATTCTTACATGATTTCATGCTTTGCTGATGGAAAATTAGACCCTTGTGTATTATAAAAGAATAGAAGATAGCTATAGAATCAGGATGCAGTTGCCTCAGGACATTCTGTTGACAGCTAGAAATATATACAGACAAAGCAATGTCACTGGATGCTAATGTGAACTATACAAGTTGATGAGTACTGTAAATCCCTGTAAAAAGATAAATCTATACCCTGGTATTTTTACAGGTTTTTGCCTTTAAAATTACCACTAATAACACTTTTTTAGTTTTGTTTTATATAATCATTATTAAGATTTTATAATTATGGACATGCTAAAGCACAGATACAAATTTTTGCTAATATATCTGCATTCAGCAAGCAAAATAATCTTCCCTTGTTTACTAAACCTTTGCTTCACATTGAGGTGAAGCTGTTGCTAGTTAAAGGGGAAATTTTGACTGTATACAGAATGCCAGCCCAAACCAGTATTGAGTCAGACAAATGGGACTCAGTTTTTGAAATTAAAGTAAGATGAATCAAATTATAGGATCTTTCATGGCTTCTGTACTTTTTCCACATTATCCCCTATTATCAGTCTAGATGTTATAAATAGACCATATCTCAGTAAAAAAGTAGCAATTTATTTCTGCTGAACCTAATTCCATAATTACCAATAGATTGTGATACTCTATCATTCCTGAGGTGTATTTGCTTTACTGTTTACATTTTCTGAAAGGCTCTCTTAACACCTCAGCTCAAGACAAGCTGTTTTGATATTGCCTCCTTCAATCTGTCTTATTTGTTTAATCTAAAAAAATATAGCAGAAATATAAGAAGACTGCAACAATACACTAAGTACAAATCTCTGTCTTCCCTATCTTTATTAACATGATAGCACTTTAAACATCAAATATTTATCCTAATTACAATTCTGCTCTAATATGAATATATTTTATATGTCAGCAACACTGTGTCTGAGAGAATGAAAAAGAAAAAAAAAAGATTTTGATCTCGGATAGATTGCTGTTGAGGCAAAGTGGCTGCACTTTGTAGTGGGAAGCAACAGTGGGCAACAGCATCATCCAGCCAGCCAGTTTTGATTCAAACTGGTAAAAAGGATTTATTTGTTGGTTTATTATTTGTTTCTTATGTCCTGTATCCTGTATTTGTTTACTGGATAAATACTTATTTGATCTAGCTGGTTTATTCCAATTACTTTTATTCCTTATGTGGAACCAGGTGTCTCTCCCCTTATGGAAAATGTGACACCTGTAAATATCTTGCAAACCTGAAGTTCACCCAGATAATGTCAGAATGCTATAGCCCATATTTGGAGTAATCCTTTAAAGTGGGAAAGAGTTTAAATATGAGCTGGTGAAATGGCTAGTAAATATATTGTCTTCTCATTAGGAAACAATTATGGGATGAAAATTTGAAAGGCATCAAGTGTTATGTGTTTAGAAAGAGAATTAAAGGCCATGAAAAATTTATTGAGCCCACTTGGTCACCATAATTTGAAAGAGAGTAACAAAGTCACTGGAAAAGAGTAAGTTCTAGCAGGACAAGCTTTAAAAAGCCAAAGTGTTTTAGTAATTTACTAGAATCACTTGAAGATATTTCAGAATGGCAACAAATTTTTATATTCTGAATTCAGTATTTTAAAAGGTTTTTATAATCCTTCCTTGAGGTAGGCTACTAAAGCCTCTAAGTAATTGTTGGATGACAAACAATTATTGTAGTAAAAATGGATACAAGGAAAGGAATAGGAAGATTTTTTTTTCTTAAGAAAGGTTAGCAATAGATTAAAGGATTAATCTCTAGTCCTGTATTATGTAATATCATTATTAATAATGATACATTTAAAAATATAAATGAACAGGCCACTGTAGAATCAGGATGTGATTTCCTCAGCGACATGGGAAACTTTGTAGGAAATTAGTAAAGCTTGTGAGGAATTTCAAGAGGACCTGTTTAGAGTAGATGATAGGAAACATCATGGCAGACAGAATGCAATAAATATCATTTCAGAAACCTTGAAAACTTCATGGAAAGGTCAGACACCATATCTACTCAGTATATGATTGTTGTAAAAAATCATATATTAATATGATCGAGAAGGAATAGAAAACTTTCTAGTGCCATAGTATGAATTAAAGGTATTACTTCATCCAAAATATTGTGGAGGGTCATTGTCAGCCTTTGAGAGAGACATGGGAAAAGGCACTGAGAAACAAGAGGATCATCTTAAAACTGCAATGGGATTTTAGTGTTATTTAGAGAAGATAATAACAAGAAGATAAGGAACAATTTACAATCAAAGAAAACAACAAAGGTAGATGGGATTGGTCTGCTCTTGTCCTGAGAAGAAAAAGGATGGTTAAAAATGGGCAATGCATTCAAACTTAGTAAATAGAAACAAATATATCTTCAAATATAAAGTGAAGAACTGTCTTTCATGTCAGGGAGGTCACAATTTAACAGAATTCCAATAGGGGATGTATATTTATCTGAATAACAACTGTATCCAGAATTACACCATTTTGTCCTAAATGAAGAAAAAGCATCAACTCCAAACCCACACTCATCAGAAAAAAAACCTGGTCTTGGAAAGCATATAAACCCTTCTAATTCAGACTTTATACCAGTTTTTAACTATTAGAAACAGAAAAGTCATTCTCCTGGGGACAGATGGTCTGCTTTCTGACTTAAGTGAAATTTCTTTCCCCATCTTCTGAGCAGGCACATGGCATTGACTAGTGTCAGGTAGCAAATTCTACAGTAAATGAAACTAATTGTTCAGCAAACTGTTATTTAGTAAGACATTTCCTGCGTTCCTGGTAAGTTCCTTCTAGCTAACAGACCTTCCCTAGAGTCCTGTGAGTATGGCTGCCCTGGCTAACCATTACTAGCCACTTCTAAGCCTACTGGCCCCTACTGTTCTGGGCTCTGACTGCAAAGTAGAGAAAATCCAGGCAAGTGTAGCCATGGTTACCAGTCCAGGGAATGAAGAGATTTTAAATACGCTAATACCCAGTGATGCTTTTATGCAGAAAGGACTGGAAATCTGGTGAGTAAATGTATCCTAATGCCCAGTTTTTCCAAGCTGATAGACACCTATCGATTGAGAGTTACTTGCATGTACCTCCACTTATGTTGTTAGCATTTGAATCCCTCTATGGAAGGTCCTTATTGCAGATCAGGACATGAACAAATTACATATGTAGAAGTGCACTCATAAATTTCACTTGTACTGTATATATTTTATGTAGTACTTCATTAACACAAATAATATTTCTTCCCAAATTCCCACTTCTTGATTTTCCTCCATACCTTTCTTTCTATCCTGTAATACATCAACAAACACTTAATAATACCATTATGAAGAATTATCTGTGGTGTAGGACCAAGATATTTTGTCAATAACTTTTTATTTAAAGAATAAATCAAAAGTAAAACATTATTAAATTAGATGGTGGCAAACTCTGAATACGTAAAC
Source organism: Corythornis vintsioides (assembly GCA_025447755.1). Classification (NCBI taxonomy): domain Eukaryota; kingdom Metazoa; phylum Chordata; class Aves; order Coraciiformes; family Alcedinidae; genus Corythornis; species Corythornis vintsioides. The sequence goes on from JAOEGS010005443.1 coordinate 44,979, forward strand.
ATTTTATCACCTATTCTATAGCTTCAAATAAACTGAAAACCCCCTAAATAGTATTTCTTCATATGAGTCTGCTTTAGGTTGGTTCAGTTTTGCATACTCAACCTGTCAGTTAATGGAGAATTAATCTAAAATGTCAAATAAGACTGGTAGCAAAATTTTATTACCTGAACACAGATATATTGGCAGAGATCTTTATATATATGTCACTATGTCTAGAGTTATAAATAAAAATAATGCTCTTAGAAACTATCAGATAATAATTTTGCTAGCTGGTTTTTTTTAAAAATAAAATCTTTCAGAACAAATTAGATTAAGTTTACATCTCCATTACTGTTTTAATCTCTGCAGTTTCCATTTAATTGTAAGGAAGACAGTAACCACAGATCAACTCATAGCTTCTAGGTAAATAATCTATTTCCAAAGTTATTTGCAAATTATTTTAAATAAAAAATATGTTATATAAAATAATGTAATCTGATAAAATGTTAAAATTGCAAAAAATCCTAGTTTAATATTTTGTCATATCTTCAATTGCTTTCTGTTATAAGTATTAAATCAACATGTGATTTTAAATTCCTATTTGAATCTTAAATTAAATTAAATACAATTTAAGAATCTTATTTGAAAGGCCAGATTCTTTGTCAAAAATCAGTAAGACTTCAAATGAAATGCATCAGAAATGTATTTTATCTATTTTTCCTTTTTAGAGAGTAATTTTAATATATATGCTACATACATCTAGTAATTTTAATATATTTTAGAAATCATATAGAAGTTTTAACATAATCTGTATTTTTAAAAAAAATCCATTTGAAAGAGAAACTGGCAACATTAGAAAAATAATCAAATAAATATATAAAAATCATGTACCTTTATATGATTAAAGTATAAAGACAAAATGGTAGAGTTCAAATTGTTGTTTGAGTACGCAAAATTTTATGCATCCTTGTGTGGCGAGAGCATTGTGTCAAACCAAATATTGGAGGATATGCTGTGGAATATTTCCTTTTCATCCAGAATACTGACAGTGTTGCTAAACCTGCCTCTTAAATCTGAAAAATGCGGTGACAAGGACCTATTTAAATTAAACAGTTGAATTTGTGACTTGCTCGTGTTAGGTGAAAAGTGTTACCTATATTCATAAATGGCCCAGGGCCAAATTCAGCCCATACATATGCCCCTTTCCAGACCGTTGAGTGACTCTTAAATCCGAACATGGCCATCACACTTGATAAATTGTAAATGGATGCAAACCTTCATATCCTGTGTGCAGTTATGCATTCTTAAAGCACAAGATGAGCCGAATACTGGACAGAGCATACACCCCTCGAGCCACTAAGAAGACATATGGCATAATCCAGGGTGAGTGTTTGTAAATCCAAAAGATCACATTAGACCCCTTAGGCTATAATCTGAATGACAGCAGTGGGATTTTGTAGTTTACTAGGACCCTAAATTAAGTTGTCACCCTTAATTTGTGAGAGAATATCGAACAGGAGTAAAAGCAAGTTAGAAACTTTTCCTTGTTTTGAAGGTTGAGTAATTGTCCTGTTACTGAAGCCTACCTTGTACTTCACTTTACTTGACATATATGTGTTTAAAACATCATTTAACTTTTAGATAAGCAATGTAGTTTGTTGTGTTTTCTTTTAATTTATTTATTTATTTATTTATTCGTTCATTTTTAAGAAAAGAAATAGGTGTCCAGTGAGCAGTCAACAGCTATGGGATTGTCTGGGACAAGCAAACGTTCTTTTCCATCTGGATCATTCAAACACATGCTGAATTATGGAAAACCCCTTTGATTGATGAGTTCGTATTGGCTTTGGCAGATGCACATTCTAAAGGAGTATATTAATACATATAAACCATCAAGCTTAGCAGAAAGTACTGCTCAACATTGTAAACTGCCAACTTTATCATCTTTAAGTAAAAAATACAGGTTTTTTTCCCAACAAAGACTTTTTATAAAAGCAATAAGGTAACTGCATGAAGTGTGCTTATCATGATATAATCACACCCCAGGGGGAATGAGAGGTGCTCGGCTGCACCTCATGCTTTGTAATGACCCAGGGGTGTGATTATCTTATGATAACCATACTCCCTGTCATGCCTTATTGCTTATATATTCCACATGTCATAATGAATCCTGAAGCACTTTCTAGGTCTCATAGCAAAGGCAATGACTTTGAAGTATAGGAAGTAGTCAGATTTTCTAGGTACATACAGATTAATATTGTATACATTAGGAGGAATTATGAATGACTACTTATCTGTACTAGCCAGGCCATAGTTTTTTAACTGTTTCTTGGTTCTGTAGGTTTCATGTGGTGTGTTATGGGACTGTGCTTAAATATTTCTTTGCAAGCACAGCACAAGAACAGTGAAAGCTTGACCATCATACTTCAGGACCATGGAAGAGAGATGTGACATAGCAACCTCGCACTTTCCTGTTGAAATGGTTCTATGAAATAATACAGAACTATAATTTATTTTGCCACATAAATCTTTGTATGTTTACATGCTCTTTAACTGAATATTAAAGTAACTCAGGGTAAAAAGTCCTGAACCTTGATATGCCAAAGCTTTAAACACTCGTACCTACAATGCTGACTGAATATCCCATCAATCTCTCTTTTACTGAAGCCATATGAAGGAATCGTGGGTTATTTGGAAAGATCTATTTAAAAAAAAAATCTTCACCTTAATAATAAAAATACTAATAAATCCTAATTAAAATGAATGGGGTTAATAACAGGTCCATAAGGAAATAGGAGATCAAGAGGCTTCTGAATTCACAATTAGAGGCTGACATAACAGACAACAGGATAATAAACTAAGCAATTATCATTTATATACCTTATAGTATAATAGCACCACAGGGTGAATCTGCACCTCAGGGAATGGGATTCCCAGTAACTTTGCAACCTTGTTAATCTGATGTATGTAGCAGTCAACATTTAAATACTACTCTGTTAGGCAGGAAAATCTACAGTACTGTTTTCTGCCTGTCATTATAAACTGGTTGATAAAGATGATGGCCTATCATTATGACCACTGATGAGTTGATTCATTGTAAGCGACAGCTCTGAGATCAGCTAAGTTAACTGCAGGTCACCGCAAAGGATTCTGTGTGTCTAAAATAAAGCTTATTTAGTTCTATACTGCACAAGTGGAGTACTACTGATTATCATAAAGGTCAGACATGCACATTTTAACTGGTGGTAATGAGTAGTTTTAAAGATGTTTGAGTCTTTTCTTAATCTTGCCATGTCACAAGGCTTCTATTGTTATGCACCAAAGAATATGCCTTTAATTGTAGCATTTGCCCTATTGTATCTTGATCATAGAGTGGGTTGTGTGATGTTACTGGTGATAAACGCCTACCACATGTCCTAATAATTACTAGCCTTCAGTAAATTGCATAGCAAAGTAACACAGAAGTCTGGTAAAACAAAAGGCTCCAAAAAGTTTAAAGCAATATTTAAATACTTTTTGTGTACTATACGAAATTGCACTAAATGTGAGCTGTTGGAAAACGGGGTATAAAAATAAATAACTTTCAATTCTGCTTAGTAAAAATGTATTTGACAATAGAAAGCTTTTAAAAAAATCTTGCAATACTTTCCAAATAACTTACTGAAGCTGTTCAGATGGATTTGAAGAGGAATATTAAAAAAAAAGAGTGGGAACTTTTCATCAGTTAAATTAATGTTTGTGGCAAATAAGCTTTAGAATTAAGGCTATTAATTTGGAGTTTCATGAAGAATGCATTTTTCAAGCAGAGACATGCTAATCAAACATGTTTTGTTAAGGATGTACAATCTCACAGTTTCACATGTAAAAGTTCTCAGCAATTAGTTCCATTACTATTTCATAAGAAAAAAAAAAATGACTAAAAAATTGTGAGGTCAAATTGTTCAGAATGTTGATAACCACAAATATTAAAACAGTTATGTAAAATACTATTTGCATTTATGTATTTAGAATAAAATGAGAAAAAATCTACTAGTTCCAAAAGTCTGAGTGTGACCAAGTCAACTATGAACTTTAAAAAAAAAAAAAGGAAAAATGCAGTCATTTCAATCAAATATTTATTATTTAAAATATTATGGATTTAATCTCTTTCTCCATGTGTTCATAGAGTTGATTCAAATATTTGAAAATTTAATTTCTGGCACTTAAAAAATCGATTATGAGGGTAGAAGTACAGACATTTTGTTATGAACTCACTGCTAGTAATAATGTTTAGCAAAACTTACAGACTTAAAGGATCTAATTTACCATACTTTATAAAGTGTTACATTCCTCGATTATCATCATAAGCTCAACATTCTTCAGAATTTTGCACTTTTTCTAAATTTCTCCAAAATGTAAGAGAAATGCACTTTAGAAGAGACATGTATACCTAGGAATTAGCATTGAGTCATCTGATATTTTCCATCAGTAATGATGGTTAATTAATGAGACAGAGGTGGAAGATGGTATGTTTGCTTGTCTTGTCTGTAGAGTAGTAATATCCTCTATTAGAAGTACCTCGACATACTAGCAAACACTTAGTGGTCCTGAAGCTCTTTAAGGTTACTGAAGGAAAACAGTTACACTGGGAGGATCTCAATAGTCACTCAACAGTAAAAACTGGTCTGACATTTTCCCTTCTTTGGACCTTTGCCCAATGACTGACTTAATCACCAGGTTTGATAGAGCAGTTCTTCACAAGGCAATTCTTTGAAAAAAAGTTAGCTGTATTTTATACAAAATATTGTGACATTCTTTCAGGGATGTTGCAAAGTGTTGATCATTGCTTTCATAAATAAAGGTCAAAGATTAATTTCTTACCTATATAAACACAAAGGTTTTTATATGAGTATACCCAGTAGTCATATTTTAAAATCAAGGACAAAGTCCAGTACTCTTCTCAAAGATTTAACATCATGGTAACTAGCCAGCACAGCTGCTGTAATCAAACAATCACTTCCCCCCCCCTTTTTTTTTTCAAGTGATTTGTAGCTCCATTTCTAGGCTGGAGTTCCCCATGTCAGTGACATTAAGTGCCAGAAGAACATAGAACCTCAATACCAACAGTTTTGTTGGTTACCTGTGATTATATTAGGACCAAACAACATAGATTGACTGACAGATGTGTTTATTGCAATCTCATTATTATCTACAAAAATTTAAACATGCTAGATTCCTAAAAAGGAAAGAAAAAAAAAAAATCAAGGCTATGGGTCTTTAATGTAGTTACTTATAATATCCTGAAATAATACATTCCCAATTCGCTTCAACTCCTTATCAGATAAAAACTGAATAATGTCATCAGTGGCTCCACAGAGGTGAGAAATTTTACAAGCTAATGTGTTTGATCAGAGTATGGAGTACTGCTGTATCATTTTTGAATTGTTCTGTTTCAAATACCAATGAAGAGCTGCCTTACAAAGTAGAAAGCTCCCTTGTTTTTGTTTTT